>JAOEGL010000006.1:69995504-70227320 GCA_034509955.1 Urosaurus nigricauda | reverse complement strand
TATCCTCTTTTTTGCTAAGTTGGATAATTTCTATTAAATGAGCAGAGAAATCACACGTACTGTATATACTCGACTGTAAGTCGAGAAATTTATGCCCCAAAATTGCCCCTAAAATCTTGGGGTAGACTTATAGAATGGTCAACTAAAGAGCAGTGCTTAGTAGGGTTCCAAAGCAAGCAAGCCTGAGTCGCCCCAATCTCCCTTGGGCACCAGTTCCTTCCCTCTCTGGTCCGTTACCAAGCCTTGGATTCCTAGCAGAAAAACTCCCCGTTTAAAAGTACCTGCCTCTCTCTGCTCTGTTTAGCAAGCCTTTCCCTCAAAGAGGAAAAATTCCCCACTTAAAAACACCTACCGGTACTTGAACTTTTCTCTTTGTCCCTTCTGCAAGTGTTGGCTTTGCCAGGAAAAACTTCTCCATTCAAATCCACTTGCTTTTCCCAAGATCTGCCTTCCACAGA
This sequence comes from Urosaurus nigricauda, assembly GCA_034509955.1. NCBI lineage: Eukaryota > Metazoa > Chordata > Lepidosauria > Squamata > Phrynosomatidae > Urosaurus > Urosaurus nigricauda. The sequence continues at coordinate 70,226,862 of JAOEGL010000006.1, read as the reverse complement.
AACACGTCTCCATTCAAATCCACTTGCTTTTCCAAGATCTGTCTTCCCCAGAAACACCTCTCCATTCAAATCCACTTACTTTTCCAAGATCTGGCTTCCCCAGAAAAACCTCTGCATTCAAATCCACTTGCTTTTCCAAGATCTGGCTTCCCCAGAAAAACCTTTCCATTCAAATCCTCTTGCTTTTTCCAAGATCTGCCTTCCCCAGAAAAACCTCTCCATTCAAATCCACTTGCTTTTCCAAGATCTACCTTCCTCAGAAAAACCTCTCCATTCAAATCCACTTGCTTTTCCAAGGACTCTTTCAAACGGGGAGGAATTTCTCCCAATTCCGAATGGAGCCAATGCGGATTTATGTAAATTCGCTTGTTTAGCGAATTTACATGAACCCCTGCTCCGTTCGGAATTACTTCCCATTACCCGAAAATAACCCCCTCCTGCCCGAATTTGCATGCAAAGCTTTAATTCGCAATAAGGTAAAACCCATGATTGCATTCGAATTGGCTTCCCTCTTGCCCGAATTTGCATGTGAAGAGTTAATTTGCAATAACATAAAACCCATGATTGCATTCGAATTGACCTTAAATTATACTTCCAATTTAGCCTTGTATGAAAGAGTCCCAAGATCTGGCTTCCTCAGAAACACCTCTGCATTCAAATCCACTTGCTTTTCCAAGATCTGCCTTCCCCAGAAACACCTCTCCATTCAAATCCACTTGCTTTTCCAAGATCTGGCTTCCCCAGAAAAACCTCTGCATTCAAATCCATTTGTTTTTCCAAGATCTGGCTTCCCCAGAAAAACCTCTGCATTCAAATTCACTTGCTTTTCCAAGATCTGGCTTCCCCAGAAAAACCTCTGCATTGAAATCCACTTGCTTTTCCAAGATCTGCCTTCCCCAGAAAAACCTCTGCATTCAAATCCACTTGCTTTTCCAAGATATGCCTTCCCCAGAAAAACCTCTCCATTCGAGTCCACTTGCTTTTCCAAGATCTGCCTTCCCCAGAAAAACCTCTGCATTGAAATCCACTTGCTTTTCCAAGATCTGCCTTCCCCAGAAAAACCTCTGCATTGAAATCCACTTGCTTTTCCAAGATCTGGCTTCCCCAGAAAAACCTCTCCATTCAAATCCACCTGCTTTTTCCAAGATCTGCCTTCCCCAGAAAAACCTTTCCATTCAAATCCTCTTGCTTTTTCCAAGATTTGCCTTACCCAGAAAAACCTCTCCATTCAAATCCACTTGCTTTTCCAAGATCTACCTTCCCCAGAAAAACCTCTCCATTCAAATCCACTTGCTTTTCCAAGATCTACCTTCCCTAGAAAAACCTCTCCATTCAAATCCACTTGCTTTCTCCAATATCTGGCTTCCCCAGAAACACCTCTCCATTCAAATCCACTTGCTTTTTCCAAGATCTGGCTTCCCCAAAAAAACCTCTCCATTCAAATCCACTTGCTTTTCCCAAGATCTGCCTTCTCCAGGAAAACCTCTCCATTCCAATCCACTTGCTTTTTCCAAGATCTGGCTTCCCCAGGAAAAGCCTTTCCATTTAAACCCACTTGTTGATTTGTTTTGTTTTGTTTTTGCAAGACCTGACTTCCCATCCCCAGGAAAAGCCTCTCCATTTTAATCCACTTGTTTTTTGCAAGACCTGGCTTCCCGAGGAAAAAATCCACTTGCTTCCTTTTTCAATCCAATGTTAAATCAGTTGGGAGAGGTCCAGAGAAGGAAGGACGTAAGTGGTATTTCCTCCTTTCCATCTTTCCTTTTAAATTTTCACCCGCAACTTATCCACAGGTCATATCAAAATCCAGGATTTTGACCCTGAAACCTTCCTTCGACTTATACATGAGGTCGACTTATACATGAGTATATACAGTACGCTCTTTAAAAAGGTTAACCAGTATTTTTTGTAAATAGGATTTTGAACATGTCAATCAACAAGCAAAATTAATCAGAAATCTTTTTTCTTTTTTCTCTATTCCTACGGACTCACCTTTATGATAGTTACATCCATTTATGATGGTTAACGATCCATTTTTGGAGAAATATGTTCTTCATTTTATATTTATTCCATGCGTTTTATTAAAGTTGATTACTTGCTAAATCGTGTATATGCTTCACAATAGATTGCTTTATCCTTGTAACACTAAACTAACCCCTGCAAGTAAAAATGGTCTTTTGTGTATTCTTCTGTTTATTGCAACTGAAAATTTACCTTAAAGATGTATCGCTCTTTCTTCAGAGAAAGGCAGGATTCCATTTCTTCTTAACCTGAAAACGTTTTTTCAGATTTACAAAGAGCTCATTTATAAAAAGATAGTGTCACCCTTTAACTGTAACAAATATTTCCCAGCTCTTCGCTCTAAGTGGCTGTCAAGTGAAGGAAAACCTGGAATCTGTTCTTTTCCTTATAAAGGGACCTACCTTTTAGGGACTTACCAAAATGATGGAGATGTTCATTGGAAATGCTTCTCACTTTTTCTTTCTTGAGGGAAGGTTTGTTGACTCTTCTTTTGGGGGGAAAAACATATATTTGTTCCTTAATTCACACCAGACTTGTTAATATTTGCCTATTTCTTTCAATAACCTCTTTTTTTCTAAGTTAAGTAATTTCCTATTGAATCAGCAGAGAAATCACAACTATGCTCTTCAGAAAGGTTAACCATTATTTTTGGTACATAGGATTTTGAACATGCCAATCAACAGGGAAAATTAACCAGAAATCCTACGGACTCACCTTTATGATGGGCAAATCCATTTATGATACTTAACGCTCCATTTTTGAAGAAATATGTTCTGCATCTTATATTTACTTCATACCTTTTATTAAAAGTTGATTACTTTCTGAATTATGTTTATGCTTCGCAGTAGATTGCTTTATCCTTTTAAAACTAAACTGATCAATGCAAGTAAAAATGGTCTTGTCAATATGTGTATTCTTCTGTTTATTGCAACTGAAAATTTACCTTAAAGATGTATCTCTCTTTCTTCAGAGAAAGGAAGGATTCCATTTCTTCTTAACCTGAAAACTTTTTTTCAAATCTACAAAGAGCTCGTTTATAAAAAGATGGTGTCACCCTTTAATTACTCCTTTATACTCCTTTTTTGAAGAAATATGTTGTGTACCTTATATTACTCCAGATTTTATATTTGGAGCTGGTTTCTTTCTTAATCATGTTTATTCTTTGCAGTAGATTTCTTTATCCTTTTTAAACTAAACCAATCCCTGCAAGTAAAAATGATCTGGTCAATTTCTTTGCTCTTCTAAGTTCATTGCAGATGAAAATTTACCTTAAAGATTTTTCTTTCTCTCTCTCTTTGGGTAATGGAAGGATTCCACTTGTTCATAACCTGAAATTTTTAAAATTTTAAATGTGTAAAACCTTCTGCCCTTCTCCCAATGTTAATATATGATCCACTGACCTTGATTTTGTTTCAGTTCTCCTAATATTAGATAAATAACAGGTCAAATGTAGAGAGCGTACCATTGTATCTGAGATCTTGATATCTTGTATTTCTTTGAAACAAGAAAGGTTCTCATGTTTGCCTCCATCTTAGATACATATTGTTGTACTTATTCCAGTGCACAAATTTAGCTTCAGTTTCATATAGTTTGACTTTTTCAGTTTGTAATTATTTACTCACTTCTTCTCCTGGAGGAGCTGCAAATCTGTGACTCCATAACATTATGACTTGTGTACTTGTGATGTTAATATTCCAGAAGAGACTTTAAAATTTGGCTTCCTGCATAAGATTATATTCAAAATAATGTTTTTCCCCCTGTAGAGAAGCATTTTTGGTTGAAGTCTCAAATCAATGAAAAAGATTGCATCTTTAGAAAATGAATGAACTAAACTTGGAGAAATCACTTGCCGTCTGTAAAATGAAACAAAAATGAACAACTCACAGCTGAAATATCATTGTGTTCTCAGACACCTGTTTTGTTTAATGCTCAGTCAGCCATTAAAAAATGACCAAATACCTGTTTCCTTTAGCAACACATCTTAAGGACTTTCTTTCAAGTTGGTGAGGTTCATCCATGATGTTTCACTCTTTCTATTTTTGAACAAAAAAATCTATTTCCTTAACTCAAGCCAGATATGTTAATTTCTATTACTTTCCTTATCTTATTTCTTTCATTATCCTGGTTTTTTTTTCCAAGCTGGATATTTTCCTCTTAAATCTGCAGTCGAATCACAAATACATTCTTCAGAATGGTTAACCAGTATTTTCAGTGCCTAGGATTTTCAACAAGCCAATCATCAAGGAAAATAAGCCAGAGATCTTTTCCCTTTCCACTTCCGTCCCAAAGACTCACCTCCATGATGGGGATATTCATTTGTGATGCTTTATGTTCCAGTTTTGAAGAAATATGTTGTACATCTTATATTACTCCAGACTTTTTGTTAGAAGATGTTCGCTTTCTTAATTTTGCTTTTGGTTTATAGTAGATTTCTTTATCCTTTTTAGACTAAGGTAATCTCTGCAAATAAAAAAGGTCTTGTGAAATTCTTTGTTCTTCTGAGCTTATTGTAGATGAAAATTTACCTGAATTTTTTTTTCAAATTTACAAAGAGCTCATTTATAAAAAGATGGTGTCACCCTTTAACTATAACAAATATTTCCCATTTTGTAGCTATAAGTGACTATCAAGTGAAGGAAAACCAGGAATCTGTTCTTTTCCTTATAAAGGGACCTACCTTTTAGTTACTTACCAAAATGGTGGAGATGTTTTTTGGAAATTTTTCACTTTTCCATTCTAGAGTGAAGATGAGTTCTATACCTTGCGTCACATGTTTGTGTTTGTCTTAACATTGACAGAAACTTGAACTTTCATTCTTTAGCTACTCAAATGTTATTTAGAGATCCAGGCAAAAGAGAGCACATAGAACTAGAAATACTACAATATGCACCATATCTGCTGGATTGTTGTGTTTAAGTTTTCCAGAGCAATCAACCTTTTGTTCTAGAACTATATCTTCTAAATCTCACATGACAATTTTGCATTTTATTGTGCCTTTTAAATGAAACTTAACATTTTTCAGCAGCTGATATTCTTTAAATCATTATGTTTCTGTTCTCCAGAATCTCCTCCTCCTTTAAGAGAAAAGTGGCTCCCAAGAAATTTCAAGTGTCTCCCATGAAAACTCCCTTTCTTCTTCCTCTTGCTTTCTACTAAGCTTGTTGCATCACTAGAAGCTTTATGAGTGCACCAGAGGAAAGACATCACAAATTTCATCATAATCACAAAGTGCAAATGGGAAAATGTGGGGGCAGAGGAGACTAAGAGTAGGTTATTTTTCTTTATATATTTTATTTAATATTCTGCCTTTTCCTAATATGGGACCCAAACGGCTTACAACAGACCTTAAAACAAAATGGGTAAAACAATATACAGGTTGAGTCTTCCATACATGAATTCCTAAATATTCCAAAAATCAAAACTTTTTTTGATAGTGACACCTTTGCCTTCTGATGGTTCAATGTACGCAAACTTTTTTTCATGCAAAAAATTATTTAAAATACTGTATCAGAGTTACCTCCAGGCTATTTGTATAGGGTGTATAAGAAACAAATGAATTTTGTGTGTAGACCTGGATCCTATTTCCAAGATAGCTCATTATTTACATATATGCAAATTCCAGAATAAAAAATAAATAAATCAAAACCCTCAAAAATCTCAAATACTGCTGGTCCAAAGCATTTTGGATAAGGGAGACTCAACCTGTATAGTACAGAAGTTTTAAAAGTGTCAAACAACCAATCCAATTAAAACGTGAAAGGATTTTTAAAAAGCAACACATTTTTAAAAAATACAGCACACCTAAATATTCCTTTGTCCCAACAAGTTAAAAGCTGAAGGCATGTTTAAATTATATATATATAAAAGTGTTGCTCTGGCAGCAGAAGGAGAGCAGAGAGGGGCCAATGGAACAAGAAGGGAGTTCCATTGTTTAGGAGCATCTGTTAAAAAGGCTCTTTGTTGACCAACCATGAAATAATGAGACCAGACACAACATTTGTGGTTATATAAGGACAATTTTTATTGACCTAAAGCCTAGTTAGCTGAGGCACAGCCACCAACCTGTGAGACCTCCCCAGCCACCCATGGGTAAAACACCAGACCCCGGAGGCACTCCAAAGAGACTAGTTGCCATTTCGGACCATCATTTTTGGAAAGCCAACCCTGGGGGCTCCCTCCCAAGCCCACCGACTTTCTAAGAGAGAGTAATCCCACAGATCAGCCCCAGGGATGGACTCTTTTTCCAACCCGTTCCCCCCTTATCTGGAGACAGTTGAAAACTCTTGGAGAGCCAAATGATTTCTGCCTCTGGGTGATAGTAATAGCCCCAAGAACTTGGAAACAGCTGATTAGAGAAAGAGGAGAAGAAAAAGTATTAGCAAACCACAGGAGAAGAACAAGTGGTTTATTGTTTTGTTATACTCTTGTGTTAATTTCATAAACTTTATGGTGTAATATCATGTAACTCAATGATAGAAGTGACCCTTTACATGAGGTGGTAAGAAAGAAAATTGATGATAAAGAACATGATGAAGAGGTCTCCAGATTCAGTTCCTGCAATTGCTCAAAGCTGGGAGGGATCTAAGAGAGAAATCTAAGAGACCTGCTGCCAGTTATCATAGAAATGCTAACTGAAATAGACAAGCAGTCTAACCCTGAATAAGGCAATATCATGTGTGTGTTGGTTTTCTTTGGAAAACAATATTCAGAAGTGTTTACCCTGTTTAGTTTCCAAAATCAGATGAGATCTGGTGGCTTATATTTAGGCCTCTTATATGTCTGTGGAGTAATTCTGTTTGTACACTACACCAGAATAGTTATGCTAGCATGTAAATGATGACAGCAAAAAGAGAAAGGCTGTGAAGGAAGTAACAAGCTAGAGAAACAAACCACTAACCGCTGGCAAATTTTGCCTGTCTTCTTTGTCCAACTCTGTGCAGCCATGGAAGAAGTGTGACCATAGCCACGAAGCACCGGGATTCTGCTTTACATATTTTTAAACAAAATAAACCGGAAGGCCTTCATTGGAGAGCACACAATTGTCTCATTGCAGAAGTAGGCCTCAACAGGGGGAATAATCCACTGCTCTATGATGTAAGGGGGAAACAATAGATTCCACACACAGAGATACACAAATGGGCTGGTGGCTACTTGTGTAGGTTACTCTCTTGGCCCAGGAGAGTATGATTCCAGGCTCAAATTTCTTGAGGGCCTAGATCTACTGGTTGGAGGAAAAGGCAATGCTGGTTCTCATGTCAGTGGTGGGGATGAAGCTGCTCTGGCTCTTTAAAGGAACTGTCCAGAGTGCTGAACTTGATCCATGGGAACACAACCTTTGAAGATTAAAACCTAGAGGGGATTCATTACCTTGACCTTGGTCCCTTTGCATCTGAGGGAGTAGCTCAATCCTATGAAAGCTCATGCTACCATCCTCTCTCTTTCAATTAGTCTCATATGTGCAAAGACCCCTTTGCAGAATGATTTTACAGACTAACATGGCAGTATCTTTGAATTCTTGGATCCCTGGGCTGCCCCTGGGAACAAGCCACACCAGAATCCACAAGAAACTAGTACAGAGGTGGTTACAAGAAATGAAAATAAGTGAATTTTCCACATTATGTAATAGAATCAAATACCAAAGTGTAAGCAAAATGACGTACTGCCTGGCAAAAGACCACTTAACTGAGAGGCTAGTGGGCTGCATTTAAAAAATTAATAAATCTATATGACAAGTTCTCTACAGCACCTCCTTCCAGCAGCAGGCATCACTATCAACACAAGATTTCTCTTATCCCCAGGGACAGAGTCACAACTCATCATGAGAAACATATGCTTGCTATTATTATTATTATTATTATTATTATTATTATTATTAATCTCCTGATTACTGATAAGTTTGGATAGCTTTGACATAATGAGAAATCTTTGGGATGATTAAAAATGACTTTAGCCAGAGGTGTTGCTCTGAGGCTTTTGTGCATTTAGTGGTCACACCTCCTAATTCAGCATTGATTTTTGAAAGATCCTTTACATGAACCACGTTACCAAAAACAGCACTGATAACACTGCATGTTCCCACAAATGAAACACCTCCAAGACCCCTTGTCCTCAACTGTTCTGCTCTGGTCCTGCAAGCTCAGGACTGTGCCCTCTCTGGTTGAATCTAGCCATCTGGCATGTGGTCTTCCCCTTTCTGCTGCCTTCCACTTTTTCTATCATCATCATCACAGTTTCTAATGATTTATGCCTTCTCATGATGTGGCCAAACTATGATAGCCTCCGTTTACTCATCCTGGTTTCCAGGGAGAGTTCAGGCTTCAACTGCTCTAGATATTAATTATTTGGGGTTTTTTTGGCCATCCACAGTATTCTCAAACACCATATCTCAAATGAGTTGATTCCTCCCACCTTGCCAGATATTGCAAAACGTCACCTCCCATTATAGTTGCATGTAGTGTCACCCCACTTAAGGTGTCCCCTGCAGCAGCCTTGTTCCCCCACATTCCCCTAGTGATCATACTGCTTAAACTACAAGGCTGACACAATCAAGATTTCTGATATATAAGCCCATATACCTACCTAGCTGGTACAGCAAGCCATGTTGTCCCAGAATCCATGCAACAGCAGGTAATAGCAGTGTGCTTAACAGATCAGTGAAAAAGGCAAAGGAGACAAGAACTAGGTTTTTAGTTATAAATTTAATTTTCTTTTATTAGCTCTTATTTATCTATGTTGGATTTAGTATTTTTACTATCTTTATCATGACTTTTCAAAATGGATTTCAAAGTGCCACCTAACCTGGCAAGTGACTCCTGCTCAGTGCCCAGGGGAAGGCGAAAAACCTCCAGGATCTCAGTCCAATCCACCCTGGAGGAAAATTCCTTCCGGACCCCCAAAGTGGCAGTCAGCGCTAGCCTGGGCATGCCATGAGCAAGAGCCATGCGCACGTGCCCCACTGATATTCTCTCTTCCCTCCTTCCGTTTCTCCCATTGTTGTACTGTAGCGTAAAGGCCAGCTCTGCAGGCTCTGTTTCTCTCTTCCACAGAAAGAAACAACCTAAATGGACAAAGAACATTCCTTATTCACAGACCTATGACTGCTGATGTTATTCCTTCTCCCTCAGAGACTGAACTGATTTCCTGAACAAACATGAGCAAGGTCCGGATAATTTCTTCATAACCAACCGTTCGTAAGGATCCATCCCATTTTTGATCTTTTGGGCTGTGTCTTTACCAGTCATTGCTGATTCTGCTTTTCTTTCTTTGCTATCCTTCTGGAGTTTTGTCTTCTGCATTCATTACTATTTGACATTTTTACTCCATTTCTCAGATTGCTAAGGAGTTCCAGATTAACCTTAAAAGCCTCTTTCTTTTGAAAAAAAAAAAAAACCATTGGGTTTAAGGTGTTTCCAAGGTTTCTTCCCTCCTTGCTTAACACATTATGCTATAACATTCACATTTAGTAAGTGGACTAAGAGATTGATAGACTGGAGGAATTACTTCCTTACCACTCATCTGTCTCCAGTATGTCTCGCTCAGGATGGCATCTGTAATTGAAATAAATGTACTGTTAAGTTGCTAAACATGCTTTTCTCAGTTTGCTTCAATATAAAGCTGGACTGATTTTTCTGGATTCTATTTCCGTTCTCTTTCTTGCTCAGACTAGAAGCAGAGTAACTGAATACTGAACACAGAATGGATAGAGTACATTTCAGTTCAGTTCCCTAAATTCCCTTCAAATTTGCAAAAGAAATCAGAAATCAGGGGGAAAAAACCATTAAAATGTTATTGATTTTTGAGTGATTTCAATCAATATGCCCAGTGTCCATATGCACCGAACCCTAATACGTCACAAGGTGGTGGCCCCGGCCACATGGGGCACAGCCTGGTCATGTACGGACACCCAATCACCCACATGCTTCTGGGCGGAAGAGGCGTCATAGGGCTGCATCGTAGCCCTTACGATGCATCACAGAAGGAGCTGCCCAGAGTGGGTCCTTTTGGAGAGTGCATCTGTGCTGCAGCATGCAGATGCTGCCTCACAGAAGTGGGGCTTACAGGGGCAGCTTCTAGCCACCCATCTGTACTGCCTCTTTAACCAGCCATCTTTTCCTGTTGTTTGTAGACTTCTTATTTATCTATTGTTTTATCTTGCATATCAGTTTGATATATGATTTCCCTATTCTAAATGCTATTTCCATCCCCTTCTTACTACAAATTAGTATTTCAAATTAGGGAGGGTGTGGATTACTTATCCTGCCATCCCAGAATGACTCTTCGTGGGAAGTACAAGTTCTCATTCTCGGGATGGCAGGTTAGGAACGTTATAGTTTTTGTGCATCATCTTAGTCGAAATGGTTGATGGGTGGACCCTCTTCACTCCCAAAACATTCCAAATTCTAAGTGGTGGGCTGGCAGTGAGAGAAGACGTACAAACAAATCAGGAACATCTAGACAATATGTTGCACATTTGGCATAGAGGTTCCATTTTGGACAAAGAAGACAGGCAAAATTTGCCAGCTGTGAGTGGTTTGTTTCTCTAGCCTGTTACTTCCTTCACAGACTTCTTCTTTTTGCTGTCATTATTTACATGGGAGCATAGCTATCCTAGCGTAGTGTACAAACAGAATTACTCCACAGATATATAAGAGGCCTAAATATTCTAAAGCCACTAAATCTTATTTGATCGTGGAAACTAAACAGGGTAAACCACTTCTGAATATTCCTTTCCAAAGAAAACCCTATGAACTTCATGAGGTCACCATATGTTAACAGGGAGCTTGAAGGCATGCACAACACACAACATTGCCTTAGGCAGAGTCAGACCGCCAGTCTGTTTTGGTTAGCATTTCTAAGGTAACTGGCAGCAGATCTCTTAGGACTCTTTCAGACGTGGGAAATTGGAAGTATAATGCAAGGGCAATCCAAACGCAATCCTGGGGTTTCACGTTATTGCGAATTAAATCTTCTCACGCAATTTCGGGCAAAAGGGAAGTCACTCCGAATGCAATCATGGGTTTTGCGTTATTGCGCAATAAAGGTTGTCACGCAATTTCAGGCAAGGGGGAGTTATTTTCGGGTACTAGGAAGACATTCCGAATGCCTTCCGAACGCAATGGGGATTCATGTAAATTCGCTAAACAAGCGAATTTACATGAATCCAAATGGGCTCCATTCGGATTTGGGAGAAATTCCTCCCGTTTGAAAGAGTCATCTGATTTCTCTCTTAGATCCCTCCCAGCTCTGAGCAATTCAGGAACTGAATCTGGAAACCTCTTCATCATGTTCTTCATCATCAATTTTCTTTCTTACTGCCTCATGCCAAGGATTGCCTCTGTCATTGAGTTATATGATGTTACACCATAGAGTTTATGGAATTAACACAAGAGTATAATGAAGCATAGCTTTTCTCCTGTGGTTGCAAATAATTTTTCTTCTCCTCTTTCTCTACTCAACTGTTTCCCAGTTCTTGGGGCTATTACTATAGCCCAGGGATGGATATCGTTTGGCTCTCCAAATGTTGTCAATTGTCTCCAGATAAAACCGGGGGATTGGTTGGTTGGAGAAAGAGTCCGTCCTTGGGGCTGATCTGTGGGCTTACTCTCTCTTATAAAGTCGTGGGTCTTGGGAGGGAGCCCTCTAGGTTGTTCTTTCAAAAATGACTGTCTGAGATGGCAACCCGTCTCTTTGGATTGCGCTTGGGATCTGGTGTTTAGACCAAGGGTAGCCGGGGAGGTCTCACAGGTTGACAGCTGTGGCATCAGCTAATCCCACCTAGGTTCCTTCCCCTTTCATTTGCTCAGGCCCAGATCTCAAATATTTAATGAAGCTTTAGATAAAAAAAAAGATGGCCCTTGTTTAACCACAAATGCTGTATCTGATTATTTCATGGTTGGTCAACAGAAAGCTTTCTTGGTGGCTGCTCCTAAACTGTGCAGCTCCCTCCCAAGAGCTCCTCCATCGGCCCCCTCTCGGTTCTCTTTCTGCAGCCAGAGCAACCCTTTTTTAGTTAAACAGACCTTCAGCTTTTAACTGGGTGGGACAGAGGCATATTCAATGGGTGTCCTGTAAAAAATGTGTTGGTTTTCATAAAATCCTTTCATGTTGGATTAATTGTTTAACAGTATTGAAACTAAATAAAATATATAAAGAAAAAAACCTATGCTTAGTCTCCTCTGCCCTCCCACTTTCTCATTTGCACTTTGTGATTATGATGAAATTTGTGATGTCTTTCCTCTGGTGCACTCATAAAGCTTTCAGTGATGCAAAAAGCTTAGTAGAAAGTAAGTGGAAGCAGGAAGGGAGTTTTCATGGGCGACACTTGAAATTTCTTGGGAGCCACTTTTCTGTTAAAGGAGGAGGAAATTTAGCACAAAAGAGAAATAAGAGAAGAGAAGACATTGTCTACATTTGTGTCTAATACCAATTTTTTTTTTTTAAAAAAAAATTAAGTTGAAGTTGTGAAAGACATACAACGAAAATCAACCATTTCCCCATCAAAATTTCAAAACTTTATCTAGTCAATGACCTTTCCTTATATTTCATTTATTTGTCTAAAATCAAGGATATTGAGATGTAAGAATGGTCAAAACTTGGAAAGTGATGCTATTTAAGTCCACGCTGCTTTGAGGTTGGAGGCAAAATGATGGAATCAATGTGGAATAATCAAAGAAGCCCAGTTCCTTCTCAAATACAGAGAACAAAAGGCAAGGCTGGCAGTTCAGTTCTAGAATGAACCGTTGGAGATTCCGAAGGAGACGAGAGCAAAGGCATCCAACAGGCGAGGTGGGTATTCCAATACTTCCGGTTGCCAAACTCTATCTTTTACTTTGCCTGGATCTCTAAATAACCTTTGTCTAGAAGAATGACGAGATTTCCCATGGTCCTAAAGATATGATATGAAGCACAGTTAAAAAATATTCTAGAAGAGGAAAGAGCATATCCAATGAATATCAAGTTTCTGGTAAGTCCCTACAAAGCAGGTCCTGGAAAAAGAGCAGATTACGGGTGTTTGTTTCCCCCTTTCTTAATAGCTTCTACAAACTAATTGTGGGGAAATATTTTCCATGGTTAAGATTTTATTCCACCATTTTATTTCACCATTTTCTACATGACCTCTCTGCAGATTTAAAAGGAAATTTTCAAACTTAAAAAGAATTTTAAAAGAACTGCAATCGACTGTTTGATAAGGAGGAGCGGTAACACCATCCAAGTTACTTAAGGTATGTTTTCACATGTCCTGGTAATAAAAGAATGAGATGGTGATACATAGCATTCTTCCTTTTCAGGACGTACCATGGCTTAAAAAACCATAAAGGGATTCACAGCTTCAACTTAATCAAGCAATAATCTCGGAACAAAAAGTCTGGTACAAAGCGAAAAGTATAAGACAGATTTTTACAAGAATGGTGTTTAAAACATCTCAGGTTAATATGAGGAGCAGGTGAGTCCTTAAAAGTAGGTTTTATAGAAAGAAAGAAAGTGAAACATTTATTTCACAAATTTCTACATGATCTGGGCCTTGTTGTGGGGAGTCTTGTTGTGGGGCTGGTTGGGGAGTGGGGTGGGAATAGTGGGGGTGTCTTGTCTTTTCCTGAGAGCAGAAGGAGGAGGAGGCTGAGCCCCGGTGTTGTTTCTGGCTGCATCCAGGAGCTGTGTGTCGTAGTTTTGTCGGAGCGCCTTTGTGTTGAAGAGAGGGAAATCGAGCAGAGTGGCTGCCTACGGCCATACCACCCTGAACATGCCCGATCTCGTCTGATCTCGGAAGCTAAGCAGGGTCGGGCCTGGTTAGTACTTGGATGGGAGACCGCCTGGGAATACCGGGTGCTGTAGGCTTTTCTTTTTTTGCTGTTGCTCTTACTTTACAGCTCTAAGATACATGAAACCACACAGCAAGCAGAGCTTTTCAGGTGGGTAGCCAAGTATGAGCCAGGCAGCTCCCAAGGCCTGAGGAGGACTCACAGACCTTCCTTGGGGTTTGGCTCTTGGCGGACACGTCTGTCCTTTTTTAAAAAGGGGAGAAATGCAGGTGGAAACAAGACCAGCACCAGCTCCAAATAAATGCCAAACCCTCTGATTCCCCAGAAAAGTACATTCAGAGAATTGTAGCTACAGCACCCAGTATTCCCAAGCAGTCTGCCATCCAAGTACTAACCAGGCCCGGCCCTGCTTAGCTTCCGAGATCGGACGAGATCGGGCGTGTTCAGGGTGGTATGGCCGTAGGCAGTGACTCTGCTCGCTTTCCCTCTCTTCAACGCAGAGGAGATAGAACAGAACAACGCCATATAGCACCACCTGCTGGACGCAGATAGAAACAACACCAGGGCCACAGTCTCCTCCTTCTGCTCCTCTCAGGAAGAAGACAAGGCCTACTTCTGCCCCTGGATCTTCCCTGGATGGCCCCCCCCAGACTCCCCACAAGGCCTAGATGAGGCCATGCTCCTCCCACTTTGCACGCCCCACAACGTCCACATTGGGAACTGGGCAAAGGCATTGCTGGGAAGACAGAATATACATAATGCCATTTTTGGCTGCTTAGAGTTCTTGAGGGATAGAAATGTACCTAATCACTCCTAATCCTGGATTCTGATCCTGCAGATTTAACAAATGTACCTAGAAAATTGCTGCAAGTACAAAGCTCTTGAAACTGTGGATTGATGTGAAGAAATGTGAAAACCTTTGGTCGACACCAGTAACCTCCAATGGATAGCATGGAGGGAGCCATTTCACCTAGTAAGTTTCAGAAGATCACTATCACTTGGCATTTCACAGAATCATACCCAAGGAAGGCTTTTACAGGTTTCTCTCTCATTGTGAGGAAAAGGTAGATGGAAAACAATCTCTGAATAAATCCTTAAACGGTACATTCTTCTGATATTCTTCCCTTTGTTCTTGATGTTGCATGCCTTCATTTGGACTTCTGGCAACCTTATCCTGGGGTTTTCCTGGCAAGACGTGTCCAGAAGTGGTTTGCCATGGCCACCTACCGCGGCTGAGAAAGTGTGACTTGCGCAAGGTCATCGTGGGTTTACATGGCCAAGCCAGAATTCGAACCCCGGTCTTCAGACTCATAGTCCAAAGGTAGTCCGTCTGCTCTGGGATGCCAAGTAGGTCTGGGAGACCGCCAGGGGATATTGAGTACTTGAAGGCCTTTTGCTCCTTCCTGGGCTCCTTTGGGACTTCTGGAAGGAAGAGGGCCACAGTTTTCTGAAGTACCAGCTTTGGCAGAGGAGGGGAAAGACCTTTTGAAACTGCAGAAAGTCCCTGAAAGTAGAATCACAGAATCCTAGAGGTGGAAGAAAGCACAAGGGCCCTCCGTTCCAACTCCCTGCCATTGATTCTACTTTCAGTGCAGGAGCTCCTTCTTCGGACATCCTGGGATCTGCAGTTTCACAAGACCTTTCCCCTTGTCTGCGAAAGCGTGCTGGTACCTCAGAAAAATCCAAATCCAAATTTAGGATTGCCCCATTATGCAGAGAGGGAGAGAAGGGCAGGCCAGCTCCATCACGGTTTTCCTGAATAGAAGAAGGTCCTCCTTCTATCGACCATCATCCAGAAGAAGAGAAGGGCAGGCCAGCTCCATTGAGCCTAAGAAGGGAAAGAAAAGGGGCCCTCCTTCCAGTCCATCTGCCTTCGTCCAGGCCTCAGAGGGAGAGAAGGTGTGCGAAACTTTTCCCCTTCTCCACTGCCTTTCCTTACTCCCTTTCTGTCTTGTCTTTTTAGATTGTAAGCCTGAAGAAAGGGAAATGTCTAATGAACAATTTGTAAACCCCTCTGAGAGCCTTTTAGCTGAAGAGAGAGGTATAAACGCTCTTAATAAATAAATAAAGTGGTTCAAAACGGCCTCATTTCCGCAGTGGAAATGCCCCTTGGTTTCAGGGCACTGCCAGGTGAGAAGCGGGAACGGCCACCAGTTGGATTTCGTTTCTGTTTTGCTGGCCGGATGGATGGAGAATAGAGAGGTTTAGGCCAGGGGCCAAAAGCCTACAGCACCCGGTATTCCCAGGCGGTCTCCCATCCAAGTACTAACCAGGCCCGACCCTGCTTAGCTTCCGAGATCAGACGAGATCGGGCATGTTCAGGGTGGTATGGCCGTAGGCAGTGGCTCTGCTCGCTTTCCCTCTCTTCAGTGCAAAGGAGATAGAACAGAAGAACGCCATATAGCACCACCTGCTGGACGCAGATAGAAACAACACCAGGGCCACAGCCTCCTCTTCCTCTTCCTCCCCTTCTGCTCTCAGGAAAAGACCAGACACCCCCACTAGTCCCACCCCACCCCCCTAACCTGCCCCACAGACTCCCCACAAGGCCCAGAGAGGAGCCGCCTCAAGCCACAGGCCTCTCCCCACGACTCCCACTCTGCACAGCCCTGCCACTCTTGCAGCAGGCCCTTCTGCCCCCTTGGAAGGAAGGAGGGCCGGGCAATAGAGAGCGTTGGCACTCATAGGACCTTATCAGACGGGAGGAATTTCTCTCAGTTTCGAATGGAGCCGATTCGAATTCACATAAATTCGCTAGTTCAGAATGACTTCAGCATTCAGAATGACTTCCCATTTCCCGAAAATGACTCCCATTGCCCGAAATTGCGTGAGATACTCTTAAAGGCATTAACATACAAACCTATGATTGCATTCGGAATGACTTCCCTTTGCCCTAAATGGCGTGAGATAAACTCATTTGCAATAAAGTGAAACTCCATGATTGCATTCGGATTGCCATTGGATTATACCCCCAAATTCCATCGTATCATAAACTCCTTAGTTACACTGAAGTCTAATTTTTCTTCTTCATCTTCTTCATAAAACAGTTCTCACTTTTCGCAAAGCGTGGTGTAATGCTTTGAACATTGGACTATGAGTCTGGAGACCGGGGTTCGGATTCCGGCTTGGCCATGTAAACCCAGTGGGTGACCTTGGGCAAGTCACCCTTTCTCAGCCTCAGTAGGTGGCCATGGCAAACCACCTCTGAAGGAGTCTTGCCAGGAAAACCCCATGATAAGAGTCTCCATATGTCAGACATGACTTGAAGGCAACATCAAGAACAAAGGGAAGAATATCAGAAGGATGTAGTGCCACTTCTCCAGTTTGGGATCCATTCAGAGACTGTTTTCAGTCTACATTTTCTTCACTATGGACCTTATCAGACACGAGGAATTTCTCTCTATTTCAAATGGAGCCAATTCGAATTCACGTGAATTCGCTAGTTTAGTGAATTAACGTCAATTCCAATTGCATTCAGAATGCGTTCAGAATAACTTCCCAAAATGACCCTCCATTGCCCCAAATGGCATGAGATACTCTAATATGCAATAACGTAAAACCCATGATTGCGTTCGGAATGACTTCCCTTTTTCCCGAAATTGCATGAGATACTTTAATTCGCAATAATGTGAAACCCCATGATTGCATTCGGATTGCCATTAGATTATACTTCCAATTTCCAACGTCTGATAAGGTCCAATGAGAGAGAAACCTGTAAAAGCCTTTCTTGGGTATGATTCTGTGAAATGCGAAGTAATAGTGATATTTCTCTCAGGAACTACTAGGATGTAGGATTGGATGTTATTGGTGTAGACCAGTGCTTTTCACATTTATTTCCATCAACCAACACTTTCAACTGCAATTTATTTGTAGCAATTTTCTAGGTACATTGGTTAATTCTGGAGGTACATAATCCAGGATTAGGAATAGT
Source organism: Urosaurus nigricauda (assembly GCA_034509955.1). Taxonomy (NCBI): domain Eukaryota; kingdom Metazoa; phylum Chordata; class Lepidosauria; order Squamata; family Phrynosomatidae; genus Urosaurus; species Urosaurus nigricauda. Next base: position 70,209,150 of record JAOEGL010000006.1, on the reverse strand, counting down.
TGTATTTCTATTGCTCAACAACTCTCAGGAGCCAAAAGTGGTGTACATGGCTTTCTCCATATTCTTTCTTTGAAGCAATGCTATAATGAGGTCGGTGGGGAGATGCACTGTGTCTCCCTGGTCATACTACGTCTCTCGTCATTGCAAAGCACTGGAAATGTGCCTCAAAACATGATGCACAGCTGCATCTCAGTGCACCCTTTACTTTGGTGGTATATTTGGAAAAGGACATTTGGGAGCTTGGTTGCTATGGAACAATGGGAACTCCCGATCATGGCTGCTAAAGTGGAAAGCAGAGAGGGTCCCTGTACCTTTACTAATAGAAGAGGGCATTTGAGCAACTGCAGCTCATCTGTGCCATCAGCATGAGTGCAGAGCAACTCTAACCCTCTGCAGTTATCATAGCATTTAAGAAGCAGGTAATAACCCTTGGGACCTTATCAGACGTTGGAAATTGGAAGTATAAACTAATGGCAATCTGAACGCAATAGTGGGGTTTCACGTTATTGCGAATTAAAGCATCTCACACATTTTCAGGCAATTGGGGGGTCATTTTTGGGTAATGGGAAGTCATTCTGAATGCATTCCGAACGCAATTGCAATTAACGTAAATTAGCTAAACTAGCGAATTCACATGAATTCGAATTGGCTCCATTTGCAATAAAGAGAAATTCCTCCTGTCTGATAAGGTCCCAAGACTGCAAATCCTAGGTAAAAACCATTTGAGGCACAAAAACAAGCAAAAAGCCTACGGCACCCAACATTCCCAGAAAAGCAGCTTGCGAAGAATGAACCAGGCAGGGCCCTTCGTGACACCCAAGGTCTCACAGATCTTCAGTGGGGTTTGGCTCTTGGCAGCCAGGCTCTTCCCTTTCTCTTTGTTCAGCTTGAAAGACCTCACTAGGCCTTCATGATGCATTTCTGTCCTTTATAAAAACAGTAGAAATCCAGGTGAAAAAAAAACCAGTCCCAGCCCCAAATGCCAAGCCTTCTGATACCCCAGAAAGGTACATTCAGGGAGTTTTAGGGGCCCTGCCAAAGGAAAGGGAAAATTGCCCCCAGCTGGATTTATTTTCTGATTTGTTTTAAATAAGATTTTATTTCTTCCTAAGAAAGGCAGTCTACCATCCAAGTTGAAAGGAGGAGAAACAGGAAAATCTTAAAATGGGGATTTCATGAGTCACCAAAAAGTCATCAAGCAATGTGTGAGACTAGTCTCCTTTGGTTCACATCTGGAACCAAGCATGGTTTAACCATTTCCAGGGATGTCCTATACTGAAGATGGACCAAGTTTCTTTTCTGCTGCTCCAGAGAATAGGACACAGAAGAATGGATGCAAGCTACAGGAAAAGAGATTCCATTTAAATAGTAGGACGAACTTTCTGACAGTAAGGACCTTTATCACATGTTGGAAATTGGAAGTATAATCTAATGGCAATCCAAACGCAATCATGGGGTTTTACGTTATTGCGCATTAAAGCATCTCATGCAATTTCGGGCAATGGGAGGTCCTTTTCGGGTAATGGGAAGTCATTCTGAACGCACTCCAAATGCAACTGGAATTCATGTAAATTCGCTAAACTAGCGAATTCACGTGAATTCGAATTGGCTCCAATTGGCTCCATTCGCAATAAAAAGAAATTCCTCCGGTCTGATAAGGTCCTCTCCCTTGGAGATGTATGGAGCCTTCCTTTTTGGAGATCTTTAAGAAGAGATGGGATGGCCATGTGTCAGGTGTGCTTTAACTGTGAGTTCCTGCATGGCAAGGGGTTGGATTGCATGGCCCTCCTTGTGCTTTCTTCCAGCTCTAGGATTCTGTGATTCTACTTTCAGTGCAGTGGCTCCATCCTGGTTTCACAAGACTTTTCCCCTCCTCTGCCAAAGCATGCTGGTACCTCAGAAAAATATAAATCCAAGGATTCTCTAGGAGGGATCCAGAGGGAGAGATCCATGATCCAGAGGGAGAGAAAAGAAGACGTCCTTGCTTCTATTGACCATCACGGAGAGGGAGAGAAGGGCAAGCCAGCTCCATCGGGCCTAAACAGAGTAAGAAGAAGGGCCCTCCCTCCAGTCCATCTGCCTCAGAGGGAGAGAAGAACCGCTGGACGTTTCCCCTTCCCCACTTCCATTCCTTTCCCCTTTTCTGTCTTATCTTTTAAGACTGTAAGCCTGAGGTCAGGGAATGTCTATCAATTTGTGAGCTGCTCTGAGAGCCTTTTGGCTGAAGAGCGAGGTATAAATAATCTTAATAAATAAGTAAAGTGGTACAAAACGGCATCATTTCCGCAGTGGAGATGCCCCTAGGTTTCAGGACACTGCCAGGTGACAAGCGGGAATGGCCAGCAGTTGGATTTTCGTTTCTATTTTGCTGGAAGGATGGGTGGAAAATAGAGAGGTAAAGAAAGGTAAGGGGCAAAAAGCCTACAGTACCCGGTATTCCCACAGGCCTCTCCCCACGACTCCCACTCTGCACAGCCCCGCCACTCTTGCAGCAGAGCCTTCTGCCCCTTTGGAAGGAAGGAGGGCTGGGCAACAGAGAGTTTTTGCACTCATAGTTACATGAAGTCTGATTTTTCTTCTTCTTCTTCGTCTTCATCTTCATTAAACAGCTCTCACTTTTCGCAAAGCGTAGTATGCATGAGGAAATGCAGCCTTCCATACCAGTTTGCATCTGAATGACTAGTCGCATTTAGATTATTCATCCAACAAATGAAAGTCCTAAACTGCATTCCTTTCCCATTTGAGTAGGTCTCTCTCCGTCAGCAAAATCACACCCTCAGCTGCCTTAGTTACACTGCAGTATTACTTGGTAGTCAATGGTGTTCTCTGCAAAAAGGAAGGGACCACAAAAAGCAGGTTCCTTCATATTGGCATGTTTGGAAGAGGGTGCCACTACCAGCTTATTAAATAGGGAAAAAAGACAAGTTAAGAGAGGCTTTTGTCCTACTCAACTGGGAAAGCAAAAATTCCAACTCTCTCCTTTCCCCCTGCTGAATGAATTAAATGTAGAGCACTTTTGAACTTTGAACTCAGTTTGCAGCAATACAAGTAAGCTGAGGACAAAAGGGGAAAGTGGGAGAGAAAAAAATAAATAAGTGTGGTATAATGGTTTAAGTGTTGGACTATGACTCTGTGGGGTCAGGGTCTGATTTCTTGCTCGAGCATAAAAAACCACTGGGTGAACTTAGGCAAGTTACACTCTCTCAGCCAATCTCAGTTGTGTGCCTTCAAAGGAGTTTATCACACGAGGGAATTTGGGGGGTATACTCCAAAGGCAATCCGAATGCAATCATGGGGTTTCACGTTATTGCGAATGAGTGTATCTCACACAATTTCGGGCAATGGGAAGTCATTCTGAACGCAATCATGGGGTTTCACGTGATTGCATATTAACTTATCTCACGCAATTTCGGGCAATGGGGGGTCATTTTCGGGTAATGGGAAGTCACTCTGAACGCATTCCGAACGCAACTAGAACTCATGTAAATTCTCTAAACTAGCGAATTTATGTGAATTCGAATTAGCTCCATTCGAAATTGGGAGAAATTCCTCCCATGTAATAAATTCCAAAGTCGTTCCCGAGTTATGGCAACCCTAAGTAGAACCTCTCAAGGGGTTTTCTTGGCAAGATTTCTCCAGGAGAGGTTTGCCTCTGAGGCTGTGTGAGCAAGGATTTGTAGTTTTTTGAGACATTTTGCCTTCTCTGTCAGAGAGCTCTGGTGCCCCAACAAATGAAAATTCTTATGGCAGTTAAAGCGGTGCCAAACTGGATGATTTTTGAAGGGCGGACGCAGCCTAAGAAGCATGAATTTATACTGATAGCTTTTATTTGGTAATCTCCTGCAGTTCTTCCCGACTGTCTTCCATTTTGTGGTGCCTTGTCATCCTTTGGGGCTAGGACTCCTGGTCCCCCTGAGCCTCCCCACAACCACAACCATGGCAGCAAGTGAGTCAGCCCAGCAACTGAAGAGGGCAGTGCAGCCAGATGTCCTAACTGCAGAGGAAGACAAGGCAATGCAACATGTAGGACCTCCAAGAAAAATGGAGAACATGGCTAAACAAAAGCCAAAAAACACTTCTAATTAATCCATGCTTCTGAGTCATGCTCCAAATAGAGGACATTTGGAAGTGACTGAATTTTGCAGACATAGTTGTCATCAAAACAAGTTGTCACTTGTTTTAATGATTGTGCTCATTATTTATATACATTATTTATGTAATTATAAACATAACCTGACATTATTTATGTGCTAGTCAATTACTGAAATAAATTGTTGTTATTTGTCACCAAGTTATCTTGATCTTCTTTAAGATAGATAGATAGATAGATAGATAGATAGATAGATAGATAGATGATAGATAGATCCAGGATGCCCTAGATTTAGTGGATTCAATAGTTCTACTCTGGGCAAGACTAAAATAATAGGATTCAGGTCAAAGCCTGTCAGATAGTCTGGACCTAAGCTGTACAGGGCTTTATACATCATAACCAGCATTTGAATTGAACCTGTAGAGTTCAGATGAATTACTTCTTCACAAAACATGTAAAGTTAATGTAAAAATTACCTTTTTAATGTTAATGAAAAAATAACAATATTAACACACATAGTGTATGGGTTTCACTGAAAGAAGGTGAGGAGATGAATGTATGGAGCCTTCAGATTCAGAGGTACAGCTTGGCATACATTGGCAGTGCTGTACTGGGCTTGGGCTTACATGCTTGAAGCCCTTCAACTGTTGGCCTGATGCAAGCCATACAAGGAAATTTTCCTTACATAGCCATTTTCCTTACATAGCCATTATCTTACATAGCATCTTCTGAACTGGCAGGGTGAGATCAATCCTTGAAGACAGTACATTGGTGTGATCTGTCCCTGTTGTTGTATGACAACAGGGGGAGTTGTGGTATTTCAAATATCCTGGACTTATCATTCCAAACTCAAAGCCAGCACTTTGGATGGCATTCAGATATTTTTAAAAGCAAAGTAAAACCTGGCAATCCAGCAAAGTATTCTAATGACTGGTTAGATATGCTCCATTGTACACATTCATGTTAACATACTTTAATAACCTCAGTTGGGTAATTAAATGTGACTGTATTTCTTAGGCAGGTGAATAATCAGAATAGTGTCTTTTACACAAATGCCTGGTGCAAACCTTTGTGCATTTCCTTTCCTTTTCATACAAGGGCCTCAGTCCTAATGCTACTCCTTACAAAAGTAGTCCCATTGAATCACTGAGATTTACTCATCTGTTGGCTTACCATTCAACAATTAGTTTAAGGGATCTTCTCTAGTTGTTACTAGCCAAGAGGATTCCAGCCAAGAGCAGCTGCTATTCATCCCTCTCTGGAATGAACCTATAGATACCTTCTCTCAAGCTGTTATTTTTTGCTGAATCTAAGTTGATTTATAACTGCCCCCACTTTTATTTTAGCAATTTGTATTGCTGAGCAATCCTTGGGAACCTAAAATATGTATTTTTATTTGTATTTTTATTTGTTATCTTGTTTCCAGCTGAACCTCCTCCTTGTGAGAGTCTCCAGTCTTATGATGCATTAAAAATAGGGTTGCCATAATTCTCTTGCACAAAACCGGGAAAAATGTAGGGCAAAACCTGGGCCAAAAATGTAGGACATTCAATAAAAATAGAGAAGATGACCAACTAAAACCCAACAGCCCCACTGGACTTCAGGTCCAAGTGGTGCAGTTGTGGCTCAGGCCCAGGGAGGCCTCCTGCCTCTTCGCTGTGCCGCTGGATCTCTCTGTGCCTCGGCCGAGGCTCTGAGCATCATGGCACCACCTCCAATCACAGAGAGGCCTGCAATGCTGGCTCTTCTGGGGATGAGGCCTGACCACTTCCTCCAGTCCAGGAGAGGCCTACCCAGCCATGCTGGCCAGGGCTGGAGGAGGTGGCGCTGCTCTCAGGCCGAGGCCTCCTCGAGCCCCAGGAAGGGCCATCTTGGAGGAGGAGGATGGGCTGGGTCCAGAGGAGGCTTTCTGCCTTGTTCCAGCCACATTTTCTCCAGGTGACTGAAAATTAAGAAAGTGTGGAGCATGGTTGAAATCCGGAACTGGAGGGTCAAAAATGCCCAGCTGGGACAGGACATTTTTGGACCCTCCAATCTGGGATTGTGCCCCCTCCCCAAAACCAGGAAATGGCAACCCTAAGGACCTTATCAGACGTCAGAAGTTGGAAGTATAATCTAAGGGCAATCCGAACACAATCATGGGGTTTCACGTTATTGCGAATTAAAGTATCTCACGCAATTTCAAGCAAAAGGGAAGTCTTTCCGAACGCAATGATGGGTTTTACCTTATTGAGAATTAAAGCATCTCGCGCAATTTCGGGCAATGGGGCGTCATTTTCAGGTAATGGGAAGTCATTCTGAACGCATTCTGAATGCAATTAGATTTCACGTAAATTCGCTAAACTAGCAAATTCACGTCAATTCGAATTGGCTCTATTCGAAATTCCTCCCATCTGATAAGGTCCTAAGCAATATAATTTATGGGACATACATTTATTAAACCAAGCATACCTTTTCAGTTTACCAGTTTACCTGTTGTGGGAGGCCAGTATGTGTCCATATAACTTAAATTCATTGTCTCTCTGTCTCCTTGCATTTGCCAAAGAATGGATCACAGTCTGTCATTCTAGCCTACATAACACAAAGTTGAGAATCAGACAGCAGACACTAGCCCAACTTGGATTATAAATGATAGGAAGAATGGCCTGTGGTACCACAGTTGCTCATGCTCTTCTTATGTCTTAGCAAAAACAGAACAAATTAGACATATTCGATTTTATATACAATCTGAGGAATTATGTCTGTTTTTTATTGAAATTGTATGAATTTTAAAACATGGAATATGCATTTCCTCAATAAACCGGAGTGTTTACAGTCTATCATGTAGCTTCCAAAATGTACATTTTTTACAAGTTTTTGTTGCTGTGAAATTACATTCCCCCCCCCGCCCACACACACACACACACACACACATTTTGCACAACAATAAAAAAAATCCTACTGGAGTTTTTATTTTTCTCATTCTTTTTCTGTTCAATCATACAATTGAAATACATTTAAATATACAATACAATTGGAGCTCCTCTGTCTAGATTGGGAGTGGGAAGCAGGATTCGACTCTATTGAAATACAGAAAGACACACATTTAAATACTTACCATAGTTTATGGATAGATTCAGATGTCAAAATTCAAAAATGATTAGAAAAATGGTATGATGTGGGGAGGGGCTGGGGGGCAGAGATATGGCTGTTAACCGCCAGAGAAGGATTTGCATTACTTAGGTGGTTTGTTTTTGAAAATATTTATTAATGTTTTGATTCATAACATGCAAAGTGAAAAATCAATCCAACTGAATATACTACTATTTTAAAAAGCCCAAATAGTTTGTTCTTCTAAAAAAAGCTCCTCTCCCCCAAACTTTATATATAAAATTTACACATTTACAAAATACTGTGTACTCAAACAATTAGTTGAAATGGAATTTACTTTTATTTATTTAATTTTTATGTGTAACCAAATGAGTACAGCGCACCCGTGCCAACTGTGGACTGGCCATCTGCAGATTTCAGCTTCCGTGGATGGCAAAACCCACTTTTTAAAATGGGCACACATGTGCATGCGCCCACTGAAAACAATGGGATTTGAGCATCCTTGGTTTTTGCTATCCATGGGATGTGTGTCCAGAATGGATTCCCCACGGATACCAAGGGACTACTGTAACTATTTTCCTGAAGATTGTGGAATCTCTTTGGTTTTGCTAGTTGATGTGGAGCAAGCAAGCAAGCAAGCAAAAAAATAACAATTAAAAAACAGAAAAAATCTATATTAGTAATAAATAAAAATTATATTTCTCCTTCACAGTATCAAATACACATAAAGCACCATAAAAAGAATTTGAGGGGAGGGGAAGTGTGTGGAAGAAATGAGGAACTAAGATGCAATGAATAGGCATGGCATTTAACCATACTCCATTTCCGAGCTCTGGGCTATATCCACACTGTAGAAATACGGTGGAGAGGAGAGGGCAAAACCGTGCCCATCCTAGTAGACTCAGGGGAAAGCAAACTATTGAAGCCTCTACTAGTTTATTTGCTTTTCCTCATTAATAACTTTCACCATCTTGACCACTTCTGATTGTGTTTGGCCATACGTGCCCCAGTTTTTTATCCCTGAAATGTTGGAGGGTAGATTTTATTGGAGCTTGTCTGAAGGTCCTACGAGAGTGGCATAGTGGAGCCAACACAAAACTTTCAGTCCTGTCAAGTTGTTGTACCAGTTACTAAATGGGTGGCTAGTACTGAGATGAGCTGATTCCCTCTCACCTCTGCCCCCAAATCTTTCTTGCAAGGATCTGTGTGGATTTTGTGTTCTAACATATGGTGATAAATAAACAAACAAACAAACTTTATGCATTTTTATTGTTTCCATGAGGAATTTTAAAAAAAAAACACTCATAGAGAATCATAGAATTGTAGAATTGGAAGAGACCACAAGGGCCATCCAGTCCAACCCCTTGCCATGCAGGAACTCTCCATCAAAGCATCCCTGACAGATGGCCATCCTGCCTCTGCTTAAAGACCTCTAAGGAAGAAGACTCCATGACACACCGAGGGAGCGTGTTCCATTGTCGAACAACCCTTACTGTCAGGAAGTTCCTCCTAATGTCTAGGTGGAATCTCTTTTCCTGTTGCTTTCGTTCATTGTTCCTGGTCCTAGTCTCTGGAGCAGCAGAAAACAAGCTTGCTCCCTCCTCAATATGACATTCCTTCAAATAATAGGGCTATCATATCACCTCTTAACCTTCTCTTCTTCAGGCTAAAAATCCCGAGCTCCCCAAGTCATTCCTTATAGGGCATGGTTTACAGACCCTTCACCATTTTGGTGGCCCTTCTTTGGACATGCCCCAACTTGCCAACATCCTTCTTAAATTGTGGTGACCAGAACTGGACACAGTACTCCAGGTGGGTCCTGAACAAAGCAGAATACAGTGGCATTATTACTGCCCTTGATCTAGACACTATACTTCTATTGATGCAGCCTAAAATTGCATTGGCCTTTTTAGCTGCCGCATAGCACTGTAGACTCATGTTCAACTTGGACTTATAGATCCCTTTTACACGTAGTCTTGTTAAGCCAGGTGTCCCCCATTCTATATCTATGCAATTCATTTTTCCACCCTAAGTGCAGTACCTTACATTTCTCCTTATTGGATATCATTTTGTTAGCTTTGGCCCAGCTTTCCAGTTTATTCATGTCCTTTTGAATTTTGATCCTGTCCTCTGGGGTGTTGGTGTCATCCGCAAATTTGATAAGTAGGCCCCCAATTCTGTCATCCAAGTCATTGAATACCACTGGACCTTGGAGAGAACCTTGTACACTCCATCTGCTTGGATTCATGTTTTTACTTTTGTGGAAATGATAATAATATCAAAAACTCATATGGACAACCTTGAGCTTCCCTGACAAATCCAGCTTTCCCAGAATTACAGAATATTGTGTTGCCTCCTTAATCTTCCTCCTAAGAAAGATGAGAGGTGATGGTGGTATTGAATCAATCTTAAATGCAGGAATCTAAAACTGAAATTGTTCCAAATGATTGTTATGTGTAAATGACAAATAATAGCTCTAACTTGGTTTCTTCTTCAGGATCGCTGGTGAGACTTCAAAGAGAATATACTGGGTATAATGAATGGCTTTCACTCTCTCCTGATCCACTAAAGAAGCAGGATTTATACCATACTAGCGCTACTGGGAGTGAATTCCCACCTTTCACAGTTCAGTTTTTGTCCCTCGATTGTAGTCCATTTGAGCTATAGCTTTCCTGCACAAGGAGCAATTTTGGAGGGCAATCCAGGATCCCCACACACATTTCCCTGCATCCTTATTTGGCTGTTTCCTGGGAGTCTGTTATCATTTTCCTCTACCCTGCATTTCCATTTCTGCTTTTTAATTTGTGACGTTCCTTCAACATAGGAATTTATTGCATGGCTTAAAAACCATGCTTCATTGAAGTCTCTTTCAGGATAAAGTTGGGTATTGCCACACACAAAATGCTGCCGATGTTGTGGCCCGGCTGAATCCCGGCTAACTTCCGGCTAGAAGCTGCACTCAACCAGCCTCTTTGGCAAAGCCGGGAGCTTCCCAATTTTGAAATCTTCCAGCTGAGCATGGCTTTTAGATGGAAGTTAGCTGGCATTCAACCAGGAGGCGGCAGCAGCATTTTGTGTGTGATAATACCCGACTTTATTCCAAAAAAGACTTCAACGTGGTAGGGGTAAGTTGGGTTTCTAAGCCATGTGATAAACTCCTGTATTTTATATATTTTATACTTTATACAACCTCTGAAGATACCAGCCGCAGTTGCAGGCAAAACGTCAGGAGTACATTGTTCCAGAACATGGCCAAACAGTCCGAGAAACCCACAGAAAACGATTCCTTCAACACATTCCAATGGGCTCCCTTGCTGCTATACTGGTATAGTGGTTGAGTGCTATAGATTTTTTTAAAAACCAAAAGGAAGAATTGAGGAGATTGTGGCTACCCTCAAAGACAGCTTTATCCAAGTCCTTTTTCCTCCCCTACCAGAAACAAAGTTATAATGGGTAATTTTGGCTGCTATACAACCCAGTCACATTCCCTTGATGCCTATACTGGGATTCTTGTGAAACCCCACATAGATTAATTGTGTGATTTGGCTGATGATTTGATAATTTTGGTGGTAAAAAAGAAAACTAGAATTATACCTGAAGAAGATAGAACAGCAGTAATTTATTTATTTATTTATTTATTTATTTATTTCATTTGTATGCCATTTTTAATCCACCTCCATTCCATTACAAAAACCTTGTGTGAATATTATCTCTGTTTTTATTCAATGCGAAATGCAGAGAAGGAAGCCACAAATCCTTTTCTTCTTTACTTGGAAGAAAGCAGTTGCCAAGGGCTGATTTCCAAGCTAGCAAGCTGGCTGCATATAATGGTCATCCACAACAACCACCCCTTTTATCTGCATCCTTTGTTTTTGGAAGTTAGGTTCAACTTTCCTCCATGATACGAGTCTCCCCTCTTCTCGGGTTGTTTTTCCCCCAACCGCCCCTGCCATCAGTCTATGGATTATACCTTTTAGAATTTAGAAAGAAATATTTTAGGTCATTTTCTCTGTACAGCATTTTCCAAACGCTTCCCCAAATTAAGAAAAAGAAAGAGAGAATTTTCCCTTAAGAAGTGACCCTAATATCTTAAGCTGTGTTCTTCACAGAATACAAAATCCATCCCAAATTGAGTTTAAAAATATTAAAATTAAAGGAAAATACATTTGATAAAGTAACATAGCACAATGGGTGGGCTCAAAACACCCAGCGTCTGGAGCACCTGCTTTTACTAAGCCAACAGAAAGAAAAAAGGTTAGGATGTTCACTTGGTTTCCCCATTTCCTTTAGTATTCTACCACTTTCTATTCCTTCTCTAGGTCTCTCCTCTAGTCTTAACCTCTTCCAAATAATAAGCAAAGATTGGAATAATTAAATAAACAGTGGATCTTCCTTCCCCTTTCGCTTATTACGGATATGCGGGGACCTGATATGGATGAAGTTTCCTTCTCTGTATAATTTTTCAAAAAGTACGTTCCCCTCCCTGCATGGGGTTGTTAAACTGAGGGAAAGGCTGCCAATGTGCAATATCCATGATGTCAACCAGAAGCTTGAAAGTTTAATATCATTATTCACGCAGAATAATTCTTTTGAAGGTTTCTGGGTCTGTTCAATGTTAAAATACTATTGCAAGCCAGTTTCTAACATCCTTTAACATGGGTTCTTCATATCACCAGAATAAAACTGTTGTCCTTTTTTCCATCTCTATTATCCTCAAGCTCCAAAAAATGAAATGGGCTCCTGATTTTGGCCCTGCAACCTTTGTTCCAAGGTGGGGAGCAACAGTGACTCTTCCCTACGTTATGTCAGTACTTCCCATATCATTGCCTGTAGTGGAGACGGAGGGACTTCAAAATGTATCCAGTAATGAGTGGACATCTACAAGTCAGCTAATAGCCAACGCACTCTTACCTGCAAAACCATTTTTATAAGACAAGAGAAGAGCAGAGATATTCAGTTATGCGCTCCTTTGGATTGAATGGAGACAAAGAGTCCAATCCCAATCGGTTGTTTACCTGAAGACAAAAAATATAAATTTATAGAATTCATTAAACAGATGCCGAAAAATAAAGTAGGTGACGATCCTTTACTAGACCAAATTCTACATAATCAGACCAATAAGAGCACAGGCACTGTAGAATGTCCCCTACTTACCTCAAGCCTCTCAAATGTATACATTTTTTAAAAAAATCAAGTAACCTATTCCTGCAGCCAGTTGTACAATGAAGATCTGGGGCGGGGGGGGGGGGGCGTTGTTTTGTTTTTTGGCTGGTTATATGGATTTTAGCACAACTCAGAAACTACACTTCACGCTTATCTCCCACTTGAGGTGTAGTTAAACATAATTTTTTGTGGGTTTTTCAGACTATGAGGCTGTTCTCTAGAAGAGTTTATTCCTGACATTTCACCGGCAGCTATCTGCAGTTCACCACCACGGTTTCTTCCTCAGGAGAAAGCCCAGTGACAAATCCAGGAGGGGCACGCTTGGCCCACTCCCCCACTTTTTCTCTTGGCTGCTCCCCCACCCTCTGGCCCAGCTGCCAGCTGGCCCGATCCAGAAAGGTCTCCTGCATGGTGACAGCCTTCCCTGCCCTCCCTCTTTCCTTTCCTGATGCCTCACCCAGCTGCTGCCTGCTCCGAGCTGCTGGGGTCACCACTGAACAAGGGAGGCAGCAGGAGGGGACAGAAAGGGCATGTGCTGCCCCTCCTCTTCTTTACCGCCTTGGACTTCTCCTCGCAGAGAGAGCCAGGGCAGCAGAGAAGAAGGGGCAGGCGCATCAGTTGCACACCCCACAGCAGGAGAAGGGTCCAACCAGGTGTCACCCCTTTTCTGGTGTCGCCCAGTGTGGTCCATGCCCTTGCACCACCTTAGTGACACCACTGGCTGTATTACATCAGGCGCCCTGTGAAGAGTTCATGAACAGCACAGGAAGAGTGAAGGAGCTCTTATTTCTCTTTCTAAGGGGCAGCTTTGGGCTGCATTGTGGGGCAGATGATAGACAAGAAGCGTCAGTTTGAAGAACGGGACCCGGTTGTGAGAAAGCTAATGCTACCACTTCCATCAGGCCATGAAGGAGCTGGTAGTCATAGTGGACACTGACTCTTCGGCTTTCAGTGGCTATAAGTGAGTAATATTTAAAAACCTTTGAACACCCGCATTTCTCCTTCTGTCTCTTATTAATTTTTATTTCAGATTTTTCTGTGTCTTGCATAAAAGTGCATGAGTCTTAGAAATTAACATTAGGATTTGGAACAAGTTTTGAGGTGAGTATGTATCAATGTGCAAATGTGCAAGATATGTACTGGGGACATGGAGGAATGAAAATATAATAAAGAGCTGTGGTTTTCACCCAGATGCACAGAGGCAGTGCTTTTCCGGTCTAAGCAACAGACAAAGGAGAGGGTTTTGGACTGTGGTTCTTATAGCCCTGAACTACTGAATATGAGTAATCACATTTTTCTTTCCATAGGACACTATGAAGCTCCCTAAGACAACACCTGAGGAGTTCAATTTATTTCTTTGAATTGTTTTGTAAGTATCTGTAAACACAGCAAACAACATTGTGTCAAGAATGAGAGCCAGACACCCGTATACCACAATCAGTCATATACAACAATTTTCATACAGAAGGGAGAGCTGCACTCATTGCGGATCCCTTTCCAATTCATTTTACCATAGTGTCTGGGATTGGCCTGTCCCCCAGCTCACCCAGAGCCATCTACACACCATTTGTGAGAATGAGGGTGAGGTTAGTCATTGAGATTTCACCCCACAATTTTCCCAAAACAGGTAAGCGTTTCTCAGAAGCCCCTTGCCCCCCATTCCAGGCCATTCCTCCCTCCCTCCCTCCCCTAAAACTGAATTAAACAGTCAAATATTAAAATATCTAAAGTAAAAAATTCCAGCTAAGATAAACAACAAGGAATTAGGCAAAGGCGCTACCCAGATCTGACTACCCGCCTGGAGAAGATGAACTATCACACAGAAATCCACCTTGTATTTAGTGAATTTCTCCTCAACACATGGCATCCTAAAGCAAAGGCCTGACCTGAGCTCCAATCCCTTGCACAATAACTCTGCTGACCTCAGGAAGGTGGTGACTGACATTGTCCCATCCAAATTCCTTGGAGATACCTTACTGCTGCTGAACTGTTTGTGCGAACTTTCAAAAGAAGACAACAAGGCCCTTTGTGCTTGGCAGGGCCTTCTGCTGTTCTTACCCTCAGATGTCTAATGGAAAGACCACACTGACACAGCATAAAGGATACCTGCCAAAAATGGGAGTGGAGTAGTGTGTACGTTTTTTGTATCAAGCTGTGTCTGACTGGTTGTTCTGTTTCATATATTTTGGATAACTGTATTGTTTTTTAAAGTGATAACTATTTTTATATTTGAATTGTTGCTAGTTGCTACAAGCTGCTTGACGTAATTGTGTGAGTTAAATTTCAATGAAATAAAATAAAAATATTTGTTCGTTCCTCAGTTTACAAATATCAAATTGAATGCAGCATTGTTTATTTGTTTTATTAAGGAAAGAGAGAGGCCTCCTGGCTACTTTTCTCTCATTCCACTGAGATCACAGCTGGCCATGGTTTCTCTTGGTCTCTGAATGTGCTTCTGAAAGGCATTCATTCTCAGGAGCCAAAACCCTCTGAAATTTCTCTCTTGAAAAAAAACAAACTGACATGGGTGATTAGACACTTCTCATGCCTGTATGTTTTGTATTGATGTTGCAAAGAGCCCTCATATTCTCTCCTCCACATTTCCTTTCCATGCTTTTGTACTATATCTGGGTGTGTTCCAATTTCCCAAAAGGCAGCAGAATGGCTGGAGCCAAACAGCTGGAGATCTGCCAGATATATCTATTCTGATGATGACAGCTTTGCAAGTCTGCAGAGGGAATGGAGAAATCTCAAAAGTCAAATCAGGAACTGGATAGGTGGCGAATCTGATTTGATTTTTGTTTTGCTTTGTAGTTTTTGTGCACTTCCAGAGATACTCCCTTTCCATGCCAGTTGCTGGTGTAAATTTAGTTCCCGAGTCCACCCAAGTTTTCGTCCCTTGCTTTTTTTACAAATCCAAGTGTGATCAC
Organism: Urosaurus nigricauda; assembly: GCA_034509955.1. Classification (NCBI taxonomy): domain Eukaryota; kingdom Metazoa; phylum Chordata; class Lepidosauria; order Squamata; family Phrynosomatidae; genus Urosaurus; species Urosaurus nigricauda. The sequence goes on along the minus strand of JAOEGL010000006.1, from coordinate 70,193,877 downwards.
ATTGGGATTATTCTGTATAACTGAATCTTGCACAGCATCTTGCAAAGGATGGTGGAGAGCTAACTTTTTATTCAAGCAAGCCTTTGGAAACAAATTGTTAACAAGAGAAGGGGTTGTTGTTTTTATTAAAAATGATGCTTCCCATTTTTAAATGGTTTTCATCTGTTGTTAGTATAAAACAGGTTGAGCACTTTTTATCTGGGATACCAAAACCCAAAATATTCCAAAATCCAAAATTGTCCATATGGGTAAGTGAGAAAATGACACCTTTGTTTTCTGATAATTCAGTGTAAACAAACTTCATTTCATGCACTAAATTATTAGCTGTCTTGGCTCCTGGCCTGGGAGAAAAGCAGCATATAAACTAACTAACTAACTAACTAACTAATATAATGTGCATAAAATTACCTTCAGGCTATGTGTAGAAGGTGTAAATAAAACATAAATGAATATCACATTTACACTTGAGCCCCATTTCCAAGATATCTTATTATGTTGAAGCAATCATTTCAAAATCTGAACAACTTCAAAATTGAAAACAATTCTAGTGCCAAGCATTTTGGATAAAGAAGACTCAACTTGTAATAATCATAATTTTATTTCTATGTTGCCTTTCTCATGGTGTGGGAGCCAGCTTTTCCAATATCTGATAAAAATAATTGCTTTGTTTCAATTATATATGGAGTGGGATCCAAGGTGGCTCACCAAAAGAGTCAGGTAAAAACAGTGAAATTTTAAAAAGCAGTTGAAACCATCCTATCCCATGTAATTGGACCTCATGGAGAAGTGATCAGATAGGACCAAGTTGAATGGAATGTTTGTTTGGTTTCCAAGGAGATGATTGAGAATCTTGGCCAAGGTGGGAGTTGGGTCCGTTGAGGTTGAGTGGAGGTTGATACTGGAGGTGGAGAGATCTCAAGAGACTGAAGACACAGCATTCATTTGGTTCAAGACTTCTACATCATTTACACAGTACTGTTGGCTTCTCTGCCTATTCATTGTAAGTGCTTTCAATCCTATCTTTGTTTAAATGGAACCTACTACTGCTTTGTGAAGGCATCACTTTAAACAAGGTGGACCTCTTGAGCTCACCTGATAGCAACCTTCTTATTCATTTATGCATTAGTTATGTTCATTGAACTGTATGGTTATGTGATTTCTTAAATTTCTTCTCATCTTTCTCTCATGATTGAGTCTCAAGGTGGTTTAGAACACAAAATATAGAATGAACAAAAGAATTTTAAAGGAAACATGCTAGTAGAAGAAAAGGATAATACTATTTCTTTGGTTGGCAGTTACTTCTCAAAGATCTGCAAAGGACAATCTACAAATGTTAACTGGGAGGGAAAGAGGAAATTGGAGGACAATGGCTTGCAGAGATATCATATTGGTAACAGAAGTGGGTGGTTCCCATGTTAATGGGATGGTGAATCTGCTATCACTTTTAGTCTGAACTGTCTGTGGTGCTGACTCTATCTTGGAACTGGACTCCAGCAGCGTGGACTAAAACCTGGAGGAAATTCAATGCCCCAATAACATGGAAGTCACAGCCTCTCACACTGTGCATGAGCTGTGCGAAATGGAGTTTTTGTTTTCTTTTTGTCTGTCCTGAATTTCCCAGCTCCATTACATGACCCCAAGATCAAGTAATAAGAGAGTATGAGAAAACTGTATAGCATTTCACTTTCTCCACCCCATGCAGAAATGTATGCAATTCTTTCATGGCCACACTTATGAAAAGGTTTTGCCTTTAAAAGACACAATGGTTGTAATTTTTCACAGAAGACATATTATTTGGGAGGCAACTATAGAAAAATCCTACCACGAAGGTGCCTCAAATTTGTTTTCCTAGGAATATAGGCTGGCGGATTTTTTTCACCCACAATTATACAGTGGAGGTGGCCTACACCACCATTGTGGAGGTTGATTGTTGACCTTTTCCAAGGATAGAATCCAATTTCCATCAAGCCTGCAGGTGTCCTCTTTTCAGAATTTAAAGGGGACATTGCAAGAATAGAGAGGCAAGGTAGTATAGTGGTTTGAATGCAAATGAGGACAGGTATTTCTCTTTTACCATGTATCAAATGAGACCTGGGAAGCTAAGCAGTGGAATAGCGCTGTCTGCAAGCCATTTTGCTCACTCTTCTTGGCTCCTGCAGGCTCTGACCAATTATAAAATGAAGAGGAGGCACGAGGAATCCTCGCTTTCAAAGAGGAAGGAGGGGGACTGCATAGCTGACAAAAGGCGAAAGGAAGATGAGACCCAAATCAGGAGGTTGGTACTAAATCCAAGGGCCTGTGGCAGAAGTGCTGGGTTCTTTCTTTATTTCTCCCTTATTCCAGCACCTCTGTCAGGGTCCAATGCACCCTGAACTCATATACAAATATTACAATGCTAATAAAAAGTCTCATAGCAGCTTTGCATGAGGTATTGTGATTTAATTCTAAGGAAGTTGCAGGTTTCCCCTTAGTGTATTCCTGGCAGATGTAACACAGACATTGTAATATCAGCTGGCACTTCTAGTTGAACAACCTCTTCAGGGTCACAGTTTGTCCCACCTTTCTTAGAAGAGAGGCAGATAGATCACAAGTGAGCTGATGGGTCCATCCATACTAACTAGCCATGGCTTCAGACTGTCTTAGCCCTACAACCAACTGTCTAATTAAAAATAAGAATTGTAAGCCTCTCCGATAACTTTTAGCAGGGTATACTCTAATGCTCTAATAAATAAATAAATAATAAACCAATGTGGTCTAGTGTTTGAATGTTGGACTATGGCTCTAAAGAGTCAATTCCCAGTTCAGAGGTTCAGTTTCCAATTCAGCCATGAAATCCACTGGGGGACCTTAGGAGAGTGAGGCTCTCTCAGCCTCAGATGATGGCAATGGCAAAGCCCCAAAGCAGCTTGCCAGGAAAAGATTGTAATAGGTTTTACTTTGTATCACCATGAGTCGGAAAAATCTTAAAGGCACACAACAACAACAACAACAACTACAGCTGGAAAGTTGTTCTGGATAGAAACTGGGAAACAGCAAGATTTGAGATGTGAACCTCCTGTGGATTCCTACACTTTTAGGGCTGAGGATTCTAAATTTGCTTTTTAAAACTGCCATCCCATGATTCCATGGGAAGGAAAGCATAAGTCAGCTAATCATTGTGTCTTTAGTTCTCCCAAAGAGTTTTAGAAGAAATAGAAGCAACCTTTTATTTACTTTTGGTATGTTGGGAAACCAGAGGTGCAATCCAGCATCCAGGGTGGGATGCTTGACTCTCTTGCAATGGTTGTTATTTACTTAGGAGTTTTGAAGAGGCAGATAAGCCTGCATGGATAAGCTGCAGGTGATAGGACTATTCAGTGCTCTATCTTAGGCCACTAAGCATCCTGCTTTATTCCTTTCCCATCTCCAGTCTCCAGTCCCTTGCCAGTGATGAAGAGCCCATGGAGATCGAACTGGCGGGGCCTCTTCAGGATGGGACATCAACCAACAAGGTACAGGAGAAGCCTCGTGCACTTTACGTGGTGTTTTAGGATTAGGCAGCATGTTTGAATCTGCTTGTCTTGCAAAGACAGTTATTCTTCCCCACCTGGAATTATCATTAAAGAAAGGGAAGTCAGGGCAGTATCGATGCAGTGATGATGTAAAACTGTCAGCTTGATGTGGAACCTGCCAGGGGAAACCGAACTCTAGTTTTGCAATCTGATTAGCACCCAATTCTGTTTTTAAACACACTGCATAGAACAGTGCCTTTGAGCCACCCTGAGTAGAAAACGACTTGAAGGTACACCCCAATAGCATTGTAAGAATATCATAATTCCATGAGTCCAGGTATTTCGCTTATGCCATGAAGCAAAGATACCTGGCAGGATAAGCAGTAGAATAGCATCTTCTGCAAGCCATTTTGCTCACTCTTCTTGGCTCCTGGAGGCTCTGACCAGGAATAATCTGAAGAGGAGGTGACAGGAATCCTTGCTTTCCAAAAGAAAGTTGGACTACTGTCTTATGGTTAAAAAGCTCAAGGAAGAAGAGACGGCCAAGAACACCCAAATCAGGAGATTGGTACTAAATCCAAGGGCCTGTGGCAGAGGTGCTGGGTTCGTTCTTTCTTTCTCCCTTATTCCAGCATCTCTGTCAGGATCCAATGTACCCTGAACTCATCCTGTTAATTAAAAATATTATCATGCTAAAAAAAAATCTCAAAGCAGCTTTGCATGAGGTATTGTGATTTAATTCTAAGGGAGTTGCAGGTTTCCCCACAGTGTATTCCTGGCAGATGTAACACAGACATTGTAATATCAACTGGCAGTTGAAGTTCAACAACCTCTTCAGGACCACAGTTTGTTCCGACTTTCTTAGATGTGAGGCAGATAGATCACGAATGAGCTGGTGGGTCCATCTATACTACCTAGAAATGGCTTCAGTCTGTCATAGCCCTACAACCGTCTAATTAAAAATAAGAATTGTAATCCTCTCTCATAACTATTAAGGCTGAAGAGCAGGGTATAAATATACTAAAATAATAATAATAATAATAATAATAATAATAAACCAATGTGGTTTAGTGTTTGAATGTTGGACTATAACTCTGAAGAGTCAATTCCCAGTTCAGAGGTTCAATTCCCAATTCAGCCATGAAATCCACTGGGTGACCTTGGGTGAGTGAGGCTCTCTCAGCCTCAGATGATGGCAATGGCAAAGCCCCAAAGAAGCTTGCCAGGAAAACCTTGTGATAGGTTTTACTTAGCATCACCATAAGTCACAAAAATCTTGAACGCACAGAACAATAATAACAACTACAACTGGAAAGTTGTTCTGGATAGAAATTGGGGAAAATCAAGATTTAAGATGTGAACTTCCTGTTGATTCCTGAGATTTCCAGTTTGGGGAGGCTTTAGAGTTTTAGGGCTGAGGATTCTAAATTTACTTTGTAAAACTGCCATCCCATGAATCCATGGGAAGGAAAGCAAAGAAGGTCAGCTAATCATTGTGTCTTCAGTTCACCCCAAGAGTTTTAGAATAAATAGAAGCAACCTTTTATTTACTTCTGTTTTGTTCGGAAACCAGGGATGCGATCCAGCATTCGGGGTGGGATGTTTGACTTTCTTGCAATGGTTGTTGTTTACTTAGGAGTTTTGAAGAGGCAGATAAGCCTGCATGGATAGGCTGCAGGTGATAGGACTATTCAGTGCTCTATCACAAGCCACTAAGCATCCTGCTTGATTTCTTTCCCATCTCCAGTCCATTGCCAGTGATGAAGAGCCTATGGAAATAGAACTGGCGGGGCCTATTCAGGATGGGACATCAACCAACAAGGTACAGGAGAAGCCTCGTGCACTTTCCGTGGTGTTTTAGGATTGGGCAGCATGTTTGAATCTGCATGTCTTGCAAAGACAGTTATTCTTCCCCACCTTTAATTATCCTTAAAGAAAGGGAAGTCAGGGCAGTATCAATGCAGTGATGATGCAAAACTGTCAGCTTGATGTGGAACCTGCCAGGGGAAACTGAACTCTAGTTTTGCAATCTGATTAGAAACCAATTCTGTTTTTAAACACACTGCATAGAATAGTGCCTTTGAGCCCCCCTGAGTAGAAAAAGACTTGAAGGCACACCCTAATAGCATTGTAAGAATATCATAATTCCATGAGTCCAGGTATTTCTCTTATGCCATGAAGCAAAGATACCTGGCAGGATAAGCAGTAGAATAGCATCTTCTGCAAGCCATTTTGCTCACTCTTCTTGGCTCCTGGAGGCTCTGACCAGGAATAATCTGAAGAGGAGGTGACAGGAATCCTCGCTTTCCAAAAGAAAGTTGGACTACTGTCTTACGGTTAAAAAGCTCAAGGAAGAAGAGATGGCCAAGAACACCCAAATCAGGAGATTGGTACTAAATCCAAGGGCCTGTGGCAGAGGTGCTAGGTTCTTTCTTTATTTCTCCCTTATTCCAGCATCTCTGTCAGGATCCAATGTACCCTGAACTCATCCTGTTAATTAAAAATATTATCATGCTAAAAAAAAATCTCAAAGCAGCTTTGCATGAGGTATTCTGATTTAATTCTAAGGGAGTTGCAGGTTTCCCCATAGTGTATTCCTGGCAGATGTAACACAGACATTGTAATATCAACTGGCAGTTGAAGTTCAACGACCTCTTCAGGACCACAGTTTGTTCCGACTTTCTTAGAAGTGAGGAAGATAGATCACAAATGAGCTTGTGGGTCCATCCATATTACCTAGCAATGGCTTCAGTCTGTCATAGCCCTACAACCGTCTAATTAAAAATAAGAATTGTAATCCTCTCTCATAACTTCTAAGGCTGAAGAGCAGGGTATAAATATTCTAATAAATTAATAATAATAATAAACCAATGTGGTCTAGTGTTTGAATGTTGGACTATAACTCTGAAGAGTCAATTCCCAGTTCAGAGGTTCAATTCCCAATTCAGCCACGAAATCCACTGGGTGACCTTGGGTGAGTGAGGCTCTCTCAGCCTCAGATGATGGCAATGGCAAAGCCCCAAAGAAGCTTGCCAGGAAAACCTTGTGATAGGTTTTACTTAGCATCACCATAAGTCACAAAAATCTTGAACGCACAGAACAATAATAACAACTACAGCTGGAGAGTTTTTCTGGATAGAAATTGGGAAACGGCAAGATTTAAGATGTGAACCTCCTGTTGATTCCTGAGATTTACAGTTTAGGGAGGCTTTAGAGTTTTAGGGCTAAGCATTCTAAATGTGCTTTGTAAAACTGCCATTCCATGAATCCATGGGAAGGAAAGCATAGATGGTCAGGTAATCATTGTGTCTTCAGTTCACCCCAAGAGTTTTAGAATAAATAGAAGCAACCTTTTATTTACTTCTGTTTTGTTCGGAAACCAGAGATGCGATCCAGCATTCGGGGTGGGATGTTTGACTTTCTTGCAATAATTGTTGTTTACTTAGGAGTTTTGAAGAGGCAAATAAGCCTGAATGGATAGACTGCAGGTGATAGGACTATTCATTGCTCTATCATAGGCCACTAAGCATCCTGCTTGATTTCTTTCCCATCTCCAGTCCGTTGCCAGTGATGAAGAGCCAATGGAGGTAGAACTTTCGGGGCCTCTTCAGGATGGAACATCAAGCAACAAGGTACAGGAGAAGCCTCGTGCAGTTTCCGTGGTGTTTTAGGATTAGGCAGCATGTTTGAATCTGCTTGTCTTGCAAAGACAGTTATTCTTCCCCACCTGGAATTATCCTTAAAGAAAGGGAAGTCAGGGCAGTATCAATGCAGTGATGATGCAAAACTGTCAGCTTGATGTGGGGAGCTGTTGAGGGAAACCAAACTCTAGTTTTGCAATCTGATTAGCAACCAATTCTGTTTTTAAACACACTGCATAGAACAGTGCCTTCGATCCACCCTGAGTAGAAAAAGACTTGAAGGCACACCCCAATAGCATTGTAAGAATATCATAATTCCATGAGTCCAGGTATTTCTCTTATGCCATGAACCAAAGATACCTGGCAGGATAAGCAGTGGAAGAGCACCTTCTTCAAGCCATTTTACTCACTCTTCTTGGCTCCTGCAGGCTCTGACCAATAATAAAATGAAGAGGAGGCGGGAGGAATCCTTTCAATCTAGGAGGAATATGGAGGTCTCCCTTCATACTAAGAGGCCAAAGAGAAAATGAAGCATCCAGGTGGAAGGACAACTGCAGAAATTGAGAGGTTGGTACTAAATCCAAGGGCCTATGGCAGAGGTGCTGGATTCTTTCTTTTTCTCCCTTACTCCAGCATCTCTGTAAGGATCCAATGTCTCCTTAACTCATCCATTTTATTAAAAAGATAATGACACTAACAAAAAGACTCAAAGCACCTTTGCACAGTGTGATGTGGTAAAATTCTAAGGGAATTGCAGGCTCCACCATAGTATATTCCAGGCAGATGTAACCCACCCATTGTAATAACAGCTGGGAGTTGTAGTCTAACAACCTCTTCAGGGCCACAGTTTGCCCCACCTGTCTTAGAAGAGAGGTAGATAGATCATGAGACAACTGATGGGTCCATCTTTCCTGACTAGCCATGGCTTCATAATGTACTAGCCCTACAGCCAATGTAATATAGTGTTTGAATGTTGGACTATGACTCTGTAGACCAAGGTCCAATTCCCAATTCAGCCTTGAAACCCGCTGGGTGATCTTGGGCACGTCACATTCTTTCAGTCCTTGAATGATGACAATGGCCAAGCCCCTCTGAAAAACTTGCCAGGAAAACCTCATGACAGTTTCTTCTTAGGATCATCCTAAGTCAGAAATTTCTTGAAGGCACATAACAACAGCAACAACTGCTACAGCTTGAGAGAAGTTAAGGGTAGAAATTGGAAAACTGCAGGATCTGAGGTGGCAACATCCTAGGAAATCCTGGGATCTGCAGTTTAGGGAGGCTTTAATGTTTTATGGCTTTGATTCTAAATGTGCTTTGTTAAACTGTCAGTCCCAAGATTCCATGGGAAGTCGCTCTTCTATTTTTCCTGGTTATCTTGAACTGTGTAATAGAAGAAGTCCCTTGGACCCATTGAATCAAATAGGCATGGGTTTGCTGGAAATCTCTGATAGCTCTTGCCATCTTTTTGTTTTAATCTCATATTAATCTTTATTAAGGCCTATACAAAGTTTGGAGTTCCCTTGGAGCGGTAAGGACCTTTGGGGTTTTTTTTGAGACCCTAGGAATCTGGTTTCATTAGGAACGGCTGTTAAACCTACTGTTGTGATTGTAACATTTACTTTTATTCCCCTCCCCCGCACCCCCAAAAAAGTGCTCTGGGCAATTTACAAATGTAGGGAGGAATCCCATCACCATTCTGCTCCAGCATTACATTTCTGATGAGCTGATTTTCCTGCCTCCTTTGCTGTCCAAGACAGTAGGCAGGTTTAAAATAATTCCTCCCATCGTCCCTCCCACCCTTCACTGGTTAATGTATAGCCCCAGAAAGGCCATGCACTCCAACCACCTGCCATGCAGGACCTCTCAGTCAACGCATCCGGCACAGATTAAAGTCTTCCAAGGAAGGAGACTCCACCACACTCTGAAGGAGTGTGCTCCATTGGAACAAGGCTTCTTTTGGGCCTGGGGATGGGGGTTCCTCTCAAAGGAGTGAAAAATGAACATGCCACATTTGGATGTAAAAGACATAATAAATGTATGTTATATAATAAAATGGTGGCCTGCCTGGTTACAATGCCAGTGTAAGCTATGATCATCAACCAGAATTCAGCAGTCTAGGGCTCCTGCCACACTGAGCAATGAATGCAGTAAGATTTCACTTTTTCAGTTTGTTATGGCACAATCCTATGCAGACCTGGGATTTGTAGTTTGTTGCAGCACCAGAGGTCTCGGCCACAGAAGGCTAAATGTCTCACAAAACTATAAATCCCAGAATCCCATAGCATTGAGCCCTGGCAATTAAAGTGGTGTCAAACTGCACTAATTCTGCAGTGTAGATGCAGCCTGAGTGAATATACTCCATTTCACAGCATGAAATGATCCATCGATTTGGTAGGAAAAATGGCCAGATCTTGGTAAAAAGCCACTGCAACTTTTAAGTTAGGTGATGTGGCCCTGGCTTCATAAATGGTGGAAGAAGACCATTTCATGGCTCATGTATTAGCCCATGCTGGCCCTATGTGGCTGCTGCTTATATTCTGCTTTGGGTGTGGACGAGGCTGCAACAAGGTGGATGGAGTGACAGTCATTTTTCACCATAGACCAGCAGTTTGGAGCATTCTAATTTTTAAAAAATAATTGTAACTTAACAGTCTAGTTACTTCATAGAAACAAGAAAGTGATTTGTTACTTTCAACAATTGTTATTATGAGGGTAAGAAACTGTGGAAATGACAACATGGGACTATAATTATTAGTAATACTTTTTTTAAAATCAAACTTGTAAGTTCTGTTTTACAAGTGAGGCCATATACCCACATTACAACACAAAAGAGCTAAAACTATTCAGCAAGGGTAAGAAGCCATGCACAGAAAGGATATTATGATCTGCCCACAACTCCTTCACATCTCAAAAGCTATTTCAAACACTTTGTTTTCTGGATCTTCTTCTTGTTGTAGTCCTCCCAGCTTCAGAGGGAGTGAATTACCAAACATATAATCCATTCATAGAACTGAAATAACATTTTGACTAAAAGCTTATTTCAAGCACAGAAGGAGATTATGTTCTAATGTAACATAATAGTAAAACATGTATTTTGAATCCCACACCAAAAAATATGGCTGACTAGGGTGACTTAGAACAAAGAAATAATCAGGCATTGAAGCATAAAGACCCAAGATGCTTTTTTTTTTTTTTTTTTTTTTGAAGCATAACCAAAAGCTTTTTTTCCCCAGGAGCTGAAACAGTGCCATAACTGGACACAGTGTTCCAGGCGGGGCCTGACCAAAGTCGAACAGAGAGGCACTATTACTTTCCTTGATCTAGTCACTATACTTCTATTGATGCAACCTAAAATTGCATTGGCCTTTTTAGGTGCTGCGTGGCATTGTTGACTCATGTTCAACACGGATTGTATTAATATGTTCTCTCTAGGAATATCTCTGTCCTCCAAAGCAGCTCTCTTGTCAGCATGATTCAAAAGTTGCCCAGAAGGACAGGACCAAGAGATTCCTAGAGAGAAAAATCCACTAGGCATTTCCAGCTCCTTCAGCACAACTCTATGTGGAACGTCTGGCAGATTTTGGTCACAGAATTACATTGGAAGACATAGTTGGGTGTTTTCTCAGTTGGAAATATAGCATTTTTATGACTTGCAGTTTTTGTACATTCATGGGGGTCCTGTGGCCTGTTATCAAGATTAGTTTTAGATCAAAATTTGGTGTGTGGATTTCCCTCCATGATCCCAAACTGACCTCCAAGGGATGTCAGCCATAATCCCCACAGCGGTGAGTCAGAGGGCTTTGCCTCCTGAGACCCCGGCAAAAGTCAAGGGACCACTTTACTGTCATTTCAAAATGCCAACCTGATTACAGTAGAGTCTCGATTATCCGAGGTAAACTGGACCAGCTGATGGTTGAACAACCAACAATGTTGGATAATCTGGAAAGTCCAAGAAAAGCCTTTAAATCACAAAGGACATTATCAGACGTTGGAAATTGGAAGTACAATCTAATGGCAATCCGAATGCAATCATGGGGTTTCACATTATTGCGAATTAACGTATCTCACACAATTTCAGTCAAAAGGGAAGTCATTCCAAACACAATCATGGGTTTCACGTTATTGCGAATTAAAGCTTCTCACGCAATTTCGGGCAATGGGGGGTCATTTTCGGGTAATAGGAAGTCATTCCGAACGCATTCCGAACGCAATAGGAATCCACATGAATTCAAATTGGCTCCATTAGCAATAAAGAGAAATTCCTGCTGTCTGATAAAGTCCTATGAATTGCAAAGGCATTGAAGTTTGATTGCAATAACAGTACAAGTGAATGTAAAGAAATCACTGATTAAGATTGAGATGTACAGTATAAATAGTACAGTCCTCTGAAAATTTAAAGAAATCACAGAAAATTTAAAGAAATCACAGCAGCCGTGACGTTGGATAATCCGGAATGTTGGATAACCGAAGGTTGGATCATTGAGACTCTAGTGTGAATCTGTCATGGCCTTTAGTCCAAAGTCTAAAAGACTTTGGTGCTTTCCTTGTATTGGGTGTAGTACCTTTGCTAGTTCCTCAGATCAGATCAGAAGCTGGAGTGAATTTACTGTCCTGCAAATATGGGGAGGGGAAATACAGGAAACCACCACCCTCCGTTCTTATGTTGCCCTCAGGTAGCTCAGTCAGTATCCAGAAGCCTTTTTCGCTGCTGTGCCCTAAAGTTTGCTACTTTCTCCTTTTCCACCCTCTTTGGTCTTGAAAGGAAGAGAAAGGAGGAGCCACTTCAATCCGAGCCTTCTGAGACCAGCCAGGATTCTTGTAGTCCCTCAGAGACCTCCTCAGAGCGTCCACCAGCCTCTTTATCATCACAAGCTGAGCGTAGAGGACTATATAGATGTGGTTGTTACGATTTTGTGGCTGTGTGTCTTATATATTTTGTTTTCAATATTAGCTCTAGCAGATTTTAGCTGTATTGTATTAACTTTATCCCTCTCGGAGTTTACTTCTTGCTCCTTTGTAGTAATAGCATTTTGTGTGTGAGTTTCTTGTTTTCTTTGTTTAATTTATATTTGGGACAACACTTTGATAGTGTCCTAGTGTTTTCTGGTATAGATATGTTGTTTACAGAGTAAATATGTTGTTTAAAGAGTTATTAAATTAGTTAAATTTACAGTTTATTAAATTTTCTACACTGTAAAACAGGTGTACTTTTGATTTTTCTCTGTTAAAATGTGAGGTAGACATTCTCACAAATCTTGTGCCATTCTTGTTTGCTTATTATATTTTTGGATGTTTGTTTATTTACATATTTCATAGAATCATAGAATCATAGAGTTGGAAGAGATCACAAGGGCCATCCATCCAACTCCCTGCAATGCACGAACTCCCAATCAAAGCATTCCTGAAAGATGGCCATTTATTTCTCTGTTGACTTCTATGATTTTCCTTACGTTATTCTTGGAATTTCCTTTGTTTCTTTACAAGATATTGTTTTCTATTATTGCTTTTTATCTTTTTTTTCCCCTGACTGTTTCTTCAATAAATATATTTATATATATGAAATTCCTATTCTCTATCTCACTAGCAAAATATTTGTCTCTCTTTATTGAATATACAGTCATCCCTCCAGATTCGTGGAGGATCCGTTCTGGGTACCTCTGCGAATTCGACATTTCGCAGACATTCAAGCCCCTTCCTCCCACCATCCCCTTCAGTCCTTTCCATCCCCTGAGCTTTGCCTCGGGGGCTGGGAGGGGACCGTCCCTCAGTTTGGGGGAACTTGGCCAGAGTGCAGGGTCTATAATCGTCTCGCTGCCGGCGAGCCACCCCTTTCCAGCCGGGCACACGTCCCGTCCTCTTCTGCCACTTTCCATGGCTGTCTGATTCCTTCCCCTCTCTTCCCGTCACCCCAAAGCTGGATCAGCTGAGCATCCTCCAAGGCAATGGGGGCAATGGGGCTGAAAGAGAGAGCAAGAGGGGACCCTCTACTCCCTCTCTCTGCCCCACTGCATTGAAGTAAGTTCAGCAGATCCAGTCCCACTGCGATGGGGCAGAGAGAGAGAGAGAGAGAGCCAGGGAGGACCCTCTGCTCTCTCTCTCTCTGCCCCACTGCCTTGGAGCAAGGTCAGATGATCCAGCCCCATTGCAATGGGACAGAGAGAGAGAGCAAGGGGGCCCCTCTGCTCTCTCTCTCTGCCCCATTGCCATGGAGCAAGTTCAGTTCATCCAGCCCCATTGCAATGGGGCAGAGTGAGAGCAAAGGGGGACCCTCTTCTCCCTCTCTCTGCCCCACTGCCTTGGAGCAAGCTCAGCTGATCCAGCCCCATTGTGATGGTGCAGAGAGAGGAGTAGCCCCCCCCTCTTTCTCTGTCCCATTGCAATGGTGCTGGAAGGCAGTGGGGCAGAGAGAGGGAGTAGAAGGTCTCCCTTGCTCTCTTTCTCTCTCATCTGCCCCACTGCCATGTAGCAAGCTCAGCTGATCCAGCCCCATTGTGATGGGGCAGAGACGGGACCTCTGCTCCCTCTCTCTGCCTCATTGCCTTGGAGCATGCTCAACTGATCCAGCCCTATTGCAATGGAGCAGAGAGACAGAGCAAGGGGGGACCCATTGTTTCCTCTTTCTGCCCCACTGCATTGGAGCAAGCTCAGATCATCCAGTCCCATTGCGATGGGGCAGAGAGAGAGAGAGCAAATGGTTTCCCTTGCTATCTCTCTGTCTCTCTGCCCCATTGCCTTGGAGCAAGCTCAGCTGATCCAGCTTCAGGGTGACAAAGAGAGGGGGGGAGGAAGCAGACAGCCATGGACTGTGGTGGAGGAAGGTGGAACATTGCCCGGCTGGAAAGGAGATCACCGTGGTGGCTTGCCGGCAGCGAGAAGATTACAGACCCTGGCAGCCCATGCCCTCTGGTTCAGTGCTCCCGGACTGAGGGAAAGTCCCCTCCTAGCCCTGGTGACGCAGTGTATGTATGAGCCCTGGTGGCGCAGTGGTTAAACGCCCGTACTGCAGCCACTCACTTAAAACCATAAGGTTCAGAGTTCAAGACCAGCAAAAGGGCTCAAGCTCGACTCAGGCTTGCATCCTTCCAAGGTCACTAATATGAGTACCCAGATTGTTGGGGGCAAGTAGCTTACAGTTGTAAACCGTTTAGACACTCCTTAGGCGGTATGAAACGGTATACAAATGAAGCTGTTTGTTTTGTTTTTGTTTAGCCCCCGGGGCAAAGCTAGGCTGGGGGTGCAAAGGAAGGAGGATAGAAAGGAATGGGCGGAAGGGTTAGCTGGAAAACTCATGAATAATCAATATCGCAAATACCAAAACTGTGAATTCGGAGGGATGACTGCAATCCATCCTTTGTCTGTATAGCAATACCCACAAGTTTATATGTCCACTCTATATATTCTCTGAAAATTACATTGTAATTTTATAAATTCATAATGAATTATTATCAGTTTTTACCAATTGTAAAAATATAATTATAACATAATTATATGTTTTTACCAATTGTACATTTGTACATTGTTATTTCATATGTCTTCAATAAATTTATTTTTTTAAAAAAAATAAATTCATAATATAGCCCAGTTTCATCTATTTGTTGAGTTCATCTTTTTTTAAACTTTTAACTTTTTAACTTTATATAGAAATATCTAAGTTGCATTAACTTAACTTCTTCTAATCTATGAGAATTCAATTTCCCCACTTCTCCTTTAGGAGATTCATCACTTTATTCCACTCTTCCATTATTTTGTTTTCTTCTTTACTTTGTAGGAATCTGGTCAACTTATCCCTTTCAATGGCCTCTAGTCCTCTATTTCTGGAATTTTAGGTTCTTTCCAGTCTTTAGCATGATTGGATGATGGTGAATTCTAGCTGTCCCCAGCATTTAAAAGATGATTTTTGCTTTTTTCCCCCTTATACTATTTTTTCTTTAACTATATTCAATAGAAATCGTTCAGGGCAAAATTTTAAATTAACTTCTTAAACTTTAGATATAATTTGGTATAGTGTATTTTCCCCAATATTTCCTTGCTTTCATATTGAGCCACAAGAGATGGAGTAATATACCATCTATAGTATATTTTATAATAGTTTTCTCTCAAAGTTTGACAAGCTGTGTAGCTGATCTGTGTATCTATTTTTCCCCATTGCTCCAACTCTATCGAATATCCTAAATCCATTGCCCATTTTACCATGTTTTCCTTTACAATTCCCAGTTCCATTTCATATTTCACCAAGGTTTTATACAAAACTGAAACCAATGATCTTTTTTCCCAGATTAATAACTTGGCTATTTCTGATGTTGTTACTTCAATTCCCATATTTTTAATGTCAAGTAAACATCGGGCTCTCCTTTTTCCATATAGAAACCAATTACAAGATCTCCCTTCTTTTTATCTTCTAAGGTCTTCAAGCTTACATTATCTCCTTGCTGGTGTAAAAGGCCCTTATGAATAAACCAGTTTTTATTCAACCATGGATCTGACCTCTAAAGAGCTTCATATCTGGATTTGTATTTATTCACGTATTTATTTGGTGATCAGAAAAAGGAAGCTGCACACTGTGGTTATTAGGAGCTCTGTTTTAGCTCTTTGCTGGACAGAATTTCTTTTGGGGTATCCTCCTAAGAGGATTCCAGTGAAGAGCAGCTGTTCATCCCTCTCTGGAATGACCCTATAGATACCTTCTCTCAAGCTGTTATATTGCTGAAATTAAGGAGTTTATCATACGAGGGAATTTAGGGGTATAATGCAATGGCAATCCGAATGCAATCATGGGGTTTCATGTTATTGCGTATGAGTGTATCTCACGCAATTTCGGGCAATGGGGGGTCATTTTCAGGAAATGGGAAGTCATTCTGAACGCATTCTTAATGCAGCTAGAATTCACGTAAATTCTCTAAACTAGTGAATTTACGTGAATACGAATTGGCTCCATTTGAATTTGGGAGAAATTCCTCCCATGTGATAAACTCCTAAGTTGACTTGTAACTGCCTCCACTTTTATTTTAGCAATTTGTATTGGTGAGCACTCTTTGGGAACCTAAAATAGGGACAACAATACAGTGCATTTTTGTTTGTTGTTTTGTTTCCAGCTGAACCTTCTCCTTCCTTGGTGAGAGTTTGCAGTCTTATGATGCATTAAAATTAGGGTTGCCATAATTATCTTGCATAAAACTGGGGAAAATGTAGGGCGAAATGCAGAACTTTCCAGAAAAATTGAGAACGTGACAACCTAAAATCAAAAAACATTAATAAAATTTTATATATATATATATGTATATATATATATCCATGTTATGCCTCAGCTACAGCCCCCCTGGATCCTTAGGGCCTCAGCCCTGCATGGGGAGGCCTCCTGCCTCTTGACTGCGCTGCCAGGCCTCTCTGGGCCTAGGCCTTGGCCGAGGCCCCAGGCAGGCGGCGCAGCTGCACTTCAGGCCCAGGTGGTGCAGCTGTGGCTCCGTCTTTAATAAATTTATTTTAAAAAATAAATTCATGATATAGCCCAGTTTCATCTATTTGTTGAGTTCTTCTTTTTTAAACTTTTAACTTTTTAACTTTAAATATTCTTAAGATCTAAATTGCATTAATGTAACTTCTTCTAATCTAGGAGAATTAATTTTCCCCACTTCTCCTTTAAGAGTCTCATCACTTTATTCCACTCTTTTATTATTTTGTTCTCTTCTTTACTTTGCAGTAATTTGGTCAACTTGTCCATTTAATGGCCTCTAATAATCTATACAGCCAGTCTTCTATTTCTGGAATTTTAGGCTGTTCCCATTCTTTAGCATAATGAATTCTAGCTGTCCCCAGCATATAAAAGATGGTTTTTGCTTTTACTACTACTACTACTACTACTACTACTACGCCTTCTTCTATTTTTTCTTTAACTATATTCAACAGAAATAGTTCAGGGCAAAAATTTAAATTAATTTTTTAAACTTTAAATATAATTTGTTATATTTTTCCCAATATTTCATTGCTTTCGTACTGAACCACTAAAGATGGAGTAATGTGCCTTTTTTCTTTTCCACATTTCCAGCATCTGTCTGCTGGGGGGTGGTGGGAGGTTTTAGCTCTTATTTAATCTTTCTGGTGTTATATACCATCTATAGTATATTTTATAATAGTTTTCTCTCAAAGTTTGACAAGCAGTATATTTGATAGTTTTTTGTCCAGGTTTTTCCCCATTGCTCCAACTCTATCACATATCCTAAATCCATTGCCCATTTTACCATGTTTTCCTTTACAATTTCCAGTTCCATTACATATTTCAACAAAGTTTTATGTAAAACTGAAGCCAACAGTCTTTTTTCTTAGATTAATAACTTGGCTATTTCTGATGTTGTTACTTCAATTCCCATATTTTTAATGTCAAGTAAACATCTGGCTCTCATTTGTCCATATAGAAACCAATTTCAAGATGTCCCTTTTTTATATCTTTTAAGGTCTTCAAGTTTACATTATCTCCTTGCTGTGTAAAAGGCCCTTATAAACAAACCAGTTTTCATTTTACCATGGATCTGACCTATAAAGAGCTTCATGTGGCAATACCCATGTCAGGATTTTTATTTATTTACGTATTTATTTGGTGATCAGTAAAAGGAAGATGCACACTGTGGTTATTATGAGTTCTGTTTTAGCTCTTTGCTGGACAGAATTTGTTTTGGGTGTCCACCAAGGAAAATGATGCTGGGAAGGAATACAAGGAGGAAAGAGAACAAAGCCGGTTCCCTTTGACATTGTCCCTCCCTCCCGAAACAGACATGCTATCATCCCCATTCATTTACTCTGATTCTGATCTGCGTGGGGGGAGGGGGGAAGAACCGCTTGAAATGTGCTCTTTTATAACCCATTCTTTTGCCAGCTGGTTACGCGCTATCATATGACAGTCTGATCACATGTGTGAATCCCAATAGGCATGATGTCCCTGTCATTCGTGGCAAATTCATGCCCAAATGGAAAACAACAACAAAAGGTTTGATTCTAAATCAAAGAAACACCGACGTAAAAGCCAGTGGGCATGCCCCCTGAGTTTTACAGCTGGCTGTTTTCAAGCTCTTAATGGCAGAAAGATTACAAAACACTTCCAACACAGACCACCTCCCTTGCCTTAAAAATGAGGTGTAAAATGCAAAAATAAAGAAAAAAAATGGGGCCATTTTCTATGCAGAGTGCAAAGGGATCTTGTAGCAGCTTAGAGACTAACTGAAAGAAAGAAGCTTGGTAGCATAACCTGTTGTAGATTTGAGTTTCTTTCTTCAGAAGCAGATATTGACTCAAATTTATGAAAGCACATGCTACTGGCTCCTCTCTTTTAGTTCATCTCAAAGGTGCTCCAAGATCCCTTTGCACACAGAATTTCCTGAACAATAAGGCAGTCCCTTTGAATTTTCCATACAGGGTGGCTGTTCGCTGGGGGACTGTCCAATGTGTAAAATTTCTTCTCCACATTTAAACACAGGACACAACCAGAAAGAAAGATGTCAGACGCAAGAATAGGTAGGTATGTTAAGGAGAAGGAGAGAGGAAAGATTAGTGAAGGAAAATTAGCTAGAAAAGAAGGTAAGAAGGTAAAAAATGGAAGAGTTGAAAGTGAAGAAGGTAATGGATGGTAGTGAGAAATTGTATGAATGGATGATGATATTTGTGAATGTAAAAGGGAGAAGAAGATCAAAAGTGCATGGTAATTTGAACAGTGGTTGTAGAAGGTGACTGTGAGAATACATGCTCAGAAGAGATCGTCATAAGACAGTCTTTAGGATGTTATTAGTGTTGTTTTATCATTAATATTAATATTATTGCGGGTATTTGTTCGATATAAATGTTATGAGATATAGGTGTGTTAGGTGATAGCGGTACATTTTGTTAATGTGTGTATGTTGATGTATGGTTTGTATGTATTTTTATTGTTGAAATTGTTTTATTTTGAATAAAGATTATTAAAATAAAAATAGTAGGGATTATTGGAGCTGTAGTCCACACCTTCTGGACGTCCAAAGGTTTTCCATCTCTGCTTTGTACAATGTAGTTGGCAAGTCTTTTGGAGAAAATATCCAGAAATGGCAAGGATCAGACATTTTCTGTCTTGATCGGTCAAACAGACTAGGGCCCCTGCCCCAAACTCTACCAGGGCTGTGGTTCCAGACAAATTGAGAGATCTTAAATAGATCCACGTTTCATTTTGAAGAAAGCAAGTCTAGGAATTTACATTGACCTTCTGAATGGAGTAACACATAAAAATGTACAATACAACATTCAAATGTTTTTAATTAAGGATTTTCTCAGAATATAATTTTTAAAAATAGAATTTTTAAAAATCAACCATTAAGACAAACCCGGACTAGTATAGAATCATAAAATCTGTTGGAAGAGACCACAAGGGCCATCCAGTCCAACTGCCTGCCATGCAGGAACTCCCAATCAAAGCATCCCCGACAGATGGCCATCCAGCCTCTGCTTAAAGACCTCCAAGGATGGAGATTCCACTACATTCCAAGGGAGTGTGTTCCACTGTCGAACAGCCCTTACTGTCAAGACGTTCTTCTTAATGTTGAGGTGGAATCTCTTTTCTCACGCCATTTCAGGCAAAAGGGAAACGCAATCATGGATTTTACGTTATTGCGAATTAAAGCATCTCACGCATTTTCGGGCAATGGGGGAATTCAAGTGAATTCGAATTGACTCCATTTGCAATAAAGAGAAATTCCTCCTGTCTGATAAGGTCCGAAGACTGTAAATCCTAGGTAAAAACGATTTGAGGCACAAAAACAAGCAAAAAGCCTACGGCACCCAATATTCCCAGAAACGCAGCTTGCCAAGAATGAACCAGGCAGGGCCCTTCGTGACACCCAAGGTCTCACAGATCTTCAGTGGGGTTTGGCTCTTGGCAGCCAGGCTCTTCCCTTTCTCTTTGTTCAGCTTGAAAGACCTCCACCAGGCCTTCATGGTGCATTTATAAAAACAGTCGAAATCCAGGTGAATACAAAACCAGCCCCAGCCCCAAATACCAAGCCTTCTGATACACCAGAAAGGTACATTCAGGGAGTTTTAGGGGCCCTGTCAAAGGAAAGGAGGAATTGCCCCCAATTGGATTTCTTTTCTGGTTTGTTTTAAATAAAAAAAAACTTTCTTCCTAAGAAAAGCAGTCTACCATCCACGTAGAAAGGAAGAGAAACAGGAAAATCTTAAAATGGGGATTTCACAGGTCACCAAAAAGTCATCAAACGATGTTTGAGATTAGTTTCCTTCGGTTCACATCTGGAACCAAGCATGGTTTAACCATTTCCAGGGATGTCCTATACTCAAGATGGACCAAGTTTCTTTTCTGCTGCTCCAGGGAATAGGACGCAGAAGAATGGATGCAAGCTACAGGAAAAGAGATTCCACTTAAATAGTAGGACAAACTTTCTGACAGTAAGAGACATTTGACAATGAAACACCCTCCCTTGAAGATGTGTGGAGCCTTCCTTTTTGGAGATCTTTAAGAAGAGTTGGGATGGCCATGTGTCAGGGGTGCTTTAACTGTGAGTTCCTGCATGGCAGGGGGTTGGACTGGATGGCCCTCCTTGTGCGTTCTTCCATCTCTAGGATTCTATTATTCTACTTTCAGTGCAGTGGCTCCTTCCTGGGGCATCCTGGGATCTGCAATTTCGCAAGGCCTTTCCCCTCCTCTGCCAAAGCATGCTGGTACCTCAGAAAAATACAAATCCAAGGATTCTCTAGGAGGGCTCCATCATTCAGAGGGAGAGAAGGGCAGGCCAGCTCTATCAGGCCTTTGCTGAAGAGAAGACGTCCTTGCTTCTATTGACCATCATCGAGAGGGAGAGAAGGGCAAGCCAGCTCCATCGGGCCTCACCAGAGTCAGAAGAAGGGCCCTCCCTCCAGTCCATCTGCCTTGATCCAGGCCTCAGAGGGAGAGAAAAACCGCTGGACGTTTCCCCTTCTCCACTTCCATTCCCTCCCCCTTTTCTGTCTTGTCTTTGAAGACTGTAAGCCTGAGGTCAGGGAATGTCTATCAATTTGTGAGCTGCTCTGAGAGCCTTTTGGCTGAAGAGCAAGTCATAAACACTCTGAATAAATAAATAAAGTGGTTCAAAATGGCATCATTGGTTCAAAATGTCATCATGCTGTCCATATCCCTCACACTCCATCTTATTAAGTATTAATCTCATCCATCTTATTACTGATTATGCCATCAATATCTTCTCTGCAATCTGATGGATAGACAGGGTTGTGTTCCACCTGAAAAAGAGGTTCAGTGTACCTCAGACCCCTTGTCCACACTATATATATATTGTATAGTGTGGATACACTCATAAACTGGTGTCCTTTTGTACACACAGACTGGGACTTAAGCCTACTTCTTTCAAAGTGCTTTCATTGATTTCATTAGCAAACTTTAATTCTCAGTGTAGACCATAAACCCCCAATCCTATTCCATTACTCCAAAACCCTATTTATTTCAGTGGGATCAGATCTTGGGTGAGGAGTCTTATAATTCAATCCTAACTTCTTCAGATATAAATGGTCTGTTGCCATCTGCTTCTAAGCAATTGTGCATTACATTCCTAGCATCTTAAACCTATTGACAGATATAGCCATGTTAATCTGTAGAGTCACCTAAAACCTGTTCAAAGATATAGCCATGTTAGTCTGTTAGTCTCAAAACTTCTGAGGAAGTAGATTAAAGTCTATGATAGCTCATGCTGCCAACATCTTTCTTTCAGTTTGTATCAAAGGTGCTACAAGACTTGAAATCTAGTGTGATTGAGAGGTTTATTTCACCAACAATTAGATCCAGAACTTAAAACTGAAACCACAAGGCTGACACAGTCAAAATTTGTACAATGTAAGCCCATATCCCTTACTATCTGGCAGAGCAAGCCATGATGTCATAGAATCCATGCAAGAGCAGATAATAAAAGTGTACTTAATATGTCAGTGAAAAAGGCAAAGGAAACAAAAAAGTACTTTTATCAATAAATTTATTTTTCTTTTATTATCTTTTATTTGTATTTATGCTGGTTTATCTTTATTATTTTTAATATTTTCATTATTTTAAAGATGATTTTTGAAAATGGATCTGAATGTGCCAATTAACCTAGCAAGTGACTCCTGCTCAGTGCCCAGGGGAAGGCGAAAAACCTCCAGGATCTCAGGCCAATCCGTCCTGGAGGAAAATTCCTTCCCAACCCCAAAAGTGGCAGTCAGCACTAGCCTGGGCATGCCATGAGCAAGAGCCATGCACAAGCTCACCACCTTGTTCTTGTGCTGTGCTCCTTCCTGGCTCCTCCAGAGAAAAACATTATGGAAGTGGGGATTCAATGCCTTCTTTGTGCAGCTCTGGACTGAACTGATGCTTTGGTGAACAGCTCTGAACATTGACTCCAGAAAGTTCACTTGATTTCATTTTCAATATCAGCACTCCCATATGTCTCTTTCCAACTCTTCTCCACTGGACATATTTTTTCTATCCTCTTAAAAATTCTTCAGGGACCTGATCTTCTGCAATGATTAATATTTGACATTCATATAGCATCTTTTCAATTGGTATACATTGACATTAAGCTTGCATGAACCTAAATATTTGCTATTCCTGAAAGAGAGAAAGGAACTGATAAGGCGTGAGCTGATTCCAGAAGAAATGTTCAATACATATTTACAGCTAAAATGTACTGTAATGTACTGATTGACTACATGGGCAGAGAATTCACTAAATGAACTGCACTGATAGCTTACTTCTTTCCTTCCTGTCACATACGAGTTATGCTATGCACCGCATTAGATGAGCATAGTCCTGTGGAGTTCAATGTTACATCACACAACCCCCAAAAAAGGACTCAGATGGGGGGGGGGGGACACTGGCCATGGGTGCAATTTAAACCATACCCCATCATGTTTTCCCTCTGTTTAAACATTTGCAATGATCATCTATCATGTTTTACAAGGTGATGACATAACCCTTTAAGCATAAAATATTTCCCGCTGCTTAGTTCCAAGATGCTGTTAAGTGAGGAAACAAAGGAACCTGTTCTCTTCCAAATAAAGGGACCTACCTTTTAGGGACTTACCAAAATGTGGAAGATATTCATTGGAAATGCTTCTCACTTTTCCTTTCTTGAAGGAAGTTTTTTTCTTTACCTCATGTCAGATGTTTTGGTGCATGTTTGTTCTTTTCTTAACATTGTCAGAAACGTGAACTTTCATCTTTCTCCTAGCCAAATGTTATTTAGCAAGTCAGCCAAAACAGAGAACATAGAAGTACCAATATTATAATGTGTACCACATCTGCTGGATTGTTGTGTTTAAGTTTCTCCACAGCATACAACCTTTTGTTCTAGAACTACGTCTTTTAAATCTCACCTGACAACTTTGCTATAATATTGTCTTAATATTTGCCTATTTCTTTAATTATCCTCTTTTTTGCTAAGTTGGATAATTTCCTATTAAATGAGCAGAGAAATCACACGTACTGTATATACTCGACTGTAAGTCGAGAAATTTATGCCCCAAAATTGCCCCAAAAATCTTGGGGTAGACTTATAGAACGGTCAACTAAAGAGCAGTGTTTAGTAGGGTCCCAAAGCAAGCAAGCCTGAGTCGCCCCAATCTCCCTTGGGCACCAGTTCCTTCCCTCTCTGGTCCGTTACCAAGCCTTGGATTCCTAGCAGAAAAACTCCCTATTTACAACTCCCTATTTACAAGTAATTTTTCCAAGATCTGCCTTCCCCAGAAAAACCTCTCCATTGAAATCCACTTGGTTTTCTCAAGATCTGGCTTCCCCAGAAAAACCTCTGCATTCAAATCCACCTGCTTTTTCCAAGATCTGGTTTCCCCTGAAAAATCTCTCCATTCAAATCCACTTGCTTTTTCCAAGATCTGGCATCCCCAGGAAAAAATCCACTTGCTTCCTTTTTCAATCCAATGTTAAATCGGTTGGGAGAGGTCCAGAGAAGGGACGACATAAGTGGTATTTCCCCCTTTCCATCCTTCCTTTTAAATTTTCACCCGCGACTTATCCACGGGTCATATCAAAATCCAGGATTTTGACCCTGAAACCTTCCTTCGACTTATACATGAGGTCGACTTATACATGAGTTTATACGGTACGCTCTTAAAAAAGGTTAACCAGTATTTTTTGTAAATAGGATTTTGAACATGCCAATCAACCGGCAAAATTAATCAGAAATCTTTTTTCTTTCTCCTCTATTCCTACGGACTCACCTTTATGATAGTTACATCCATTTACGATGGTTAACGCTCCATTTTTGGAGAAATATGTTCTTCATCTTATATTTATTCCATGTGTCTTATTAAAGCTGATTACTTTCTAAATCGTGTATATGCTTCACAATAGATTGCTTTATCCTTTTAACACTAAACTAATCCCTGCAAGTAAAAATGGTCTTTTGTGTATTCTTCTGTTTATTGCAACTGAAAATTTACCTTAAAGATGTATGGCTCTTTCTTGAGAGAACAGAAGGATTCCATTTCTACTTAACCTGAAAACTTTTTTTCAAATTTACAAAGAGCTCATTTATAAAAAGATAGTGTCACCCTTTAACTGTAACAAATATTTCCCAGCTCTTCGCTCTAAGTGGCTGTCAAGTGAAGGAAAACCTGGAATCTGTTCTTTTCCTTATAAAGGGACCTACCTTTTAGGGACTTACCAAAATGATGGAGATGTTCATTGGAAATGCTTCTCACTTTTTCTTTCTTGAGGGAAGGTTTGTTGACTCTTCTTTTGGGGGGGAAAACATATATTTGTTCCTTAATTCACACCAGACTTGTTAATATTTGCCTATTTCTTTCAATAACCTCGTTTTTTCTAAGTTAAGTAATTTCCTATTGAATCAGCAGAGAAATCACAACTATGCTCTTCAGAAAGGTTAACCATTATTTTTGGTACATAGGATTTTGAACATGCCAATCAACAGGGAAAATTAACCAGAAATCCTACGGACTCACCTTTATGATGGGCAAATCCATTTATGATACTTAACGCTCCATTTTTGAAGAAATATGTTCTGCATCTTATATTTACTTCATACCTTTTATTAAAAGTTGATTACTTTCTGAATTATGTTTATGCTTTGCAGTAGATTGCTTTATCCTTTTAAAACTAAACTGATCAATGCAAGTAAAAATGGTCTTGTCAATATGTGTATTCTTCTGTTTATTGCAACTGAAAATTTACCTTAAAGATGTATCTCTCTTTCTTCAGAGAAAGGCAGGATTCCATTTCTTCTTAACCTGAAAACTTTTTTTCAAATCTACAAAGAGCTCGTTTATAAAAAGATGGTGTCACCCTTTAATTACTTCTTTATACTCCTTTTTGGAAGAAATATGTTGTGTACCTTATATTACTCCAGATTTTATATTTGGAGCTGGTTTCTTTCTTAATCATGTTTATTCTTTGCAGTAGATTTCTTTATCCTTTTTAAACTAAACCAATCCCTGCAAGTAAAAATGATCTGGTCAATTTCTTTGCTCTTCTAAGTTCATTGCAGATGAAAATTTACCTTAAAGATTTTTCTTTCTCTCTCTCTTTGGGGAACGGAAGGATTCCACTTGTTCATAACCTGAAATTTTTAAAATTTTAAATGTGTAAAACCTTCTGCCCTTCTCCCAATGTTAATATATGATCCGCTGACCTTGATTTTGTTTCAGTTCTCCTAATATTAGATAAATAACAGGTTAAATGTAGAGAGCGTACCATTGTATCTGAGATCTTGATATCTTGTATTTCTTTTAAACAAGAAAGGTTCTCATGTTTGCCTCCATCTTAGATACATATTGTTGTACTTATTCCAGTTCACAAATTTAGCTTCAGTTTCATATAGTTTGACTTTTACAGTTTGTAATTATTTACTCACTTCTTCTCCTGGAGGAGCTGCAAATCTGTGACTCCATAACATTATGACTTGTGTACTTGTGATGTTAATATTCCAGAAGAGACTTTAAAATTTGGCTTCCTGCATAAGATTATATTCAAAATAATGTTTTTCCCCCTGTAGAGAAGCATTTTTGGTTGAAGTCTCAAATCACTGAAAAAGATTGCATCTTTAGAAAATGAATGAACTAAACTTGGAGAAATCACTTGCCGTCTGTAAAATGAAACAAAAATGAACAACTCACAGCTGAAATATCATTGTCTTCTCAGACACCTGTTTTGTTTAATGCTCAGTCAGCCATTAAAAAATGACCAAATACCTGTTTCCTTTAGCAACACATCTTAAGGACTTTCTTTCAAGTTGGTGAGGTTCATCCATGATGTTTCACTCTTTCTATTTTTGAACAAAAATATCTATTTCCTTAACTCAAGCCAGATATGTTAATTTCTATTACTTTCCTTATCTTATTTCTTTCATTATCCTGGTTTTTTTTCCAAGCTGGATATTTTCCTCTTAAATCTGCAGTCGAATCACAAATACATTCTTCAGAATGGTTAACCAGTATTTTCAGTGCCTAGGATTTTCAACAAGCTAATCATCAAGCAAAATAAGCCAGAGATCTTTTCCCTTTTCCCTTTCCACTTCCGTCCCAAAGACTCACCTCCATGATGGGGATATTCATTTGTGATGCTTTATGTTCCAGTTTTGAAGAAATATGTTGTACATCTTATATTACTCCAGACTTTTTGTTAGAAGATGTTCGCTTTCTTAATTTTGCTTTTGGTTTATAGTAGATTTCTTTATCCTTTTTAGACTAAGGTAATCTCTGCAAATAAAAAAGGTCTTGTGAAATTCTTTGTTCTTCTGAGTTTATTGTAGATGAAAATTTACCTGAATTTTTTTTTCAAATTTACAAAGAGCTCATTTATAAAAAGATGGTGTCACCCTTTAACTATAACAAATATTTCCCATTTTGTAGCTATAAGTGACTATCAAGTGAAGGAAAACCAGGAATCTGTTCTTTTCCTTATAAAGGGACCTACCTTTTAGTTACTTACCAAAATGGTGGAGATGTTTTTTGGAAATTTTTCACTTTTCCATTCTAGAGTGAAGATGAGTTCTATACCTTGCGTCACATGTTTGTGTTTGTCTTAACATTGACAGAAACTTGAACTTTCATTCTTTAGCTACTCAAATGTTATTTAGAGATCCAGGCAAAAGAGAGCACATAGAACTAGAAATACTACAATATGCACCAGATCTGCTGGATTGTTGTGTTTACGTTTTCCAGAGCAATCAACCTTTTGTTCTAGAACTATGTCTATTAAATCTCACCTGACAATTTTGCATTTTATTGTGCCTTTTAAATGAAACTTAACATTTTTCAGCAGCTGATATTCTTTAAATCATTATGTTTCTGTTCTCCAAACTATGTTAATATATGATCCAATGAACTTTCTTGTTTCAGTTTTCCCAATATTAGATACAAAACATGAGAAGTATAAAGCTAATTTCTAGTGTAGCTTAGGACTTTAAATGTTTTTTTTAAATTTTTTTAAACAATAAAAATTTTTCTTAACCCGATATTTTTAAAATTTAAAATGTGTAAAACCTTCTGCCCTTCTCCCAATGTTAATATATGATCCACTGACCTTGATTTTGTTACAGTTCTCCTAATATTAGATAAATAACATGTCAAATGTAGAGAGCGTACCATTGTATCTGAGATCTTGATATCTTGTATTTCTTTTAAACAAGAAAGGTTCTCATGTTTGCCTCCATCTTAGATACATATTGTTGTACTTATTCCAGTGCACAAATTTAGCTTCATTTTCATATCGTTTGACTTTTTCAGTTTGTAATTATTTACTCACTTCTTCTCCCAGAGGAGCTGCAAATCTGTGACTTCATAACTTTATCATTTGTGTACTTGTGATGTTAATATTCCAGAAGAGACGTTAAAATTTGGCTTCCTGCATAAGCTGGATGTTTGAGTTATATTCAAAATAATGTTTTCCCCCCTGTAGAGAAGCGTTTATTGGTTGAAGTCTCACATCACTGAAAGAGATTGCATCTTTAGAAAATGAATGAACTGAACTTGGAAAAATCCCTTTCAGTCTGTAAAATGAAACAGAAATGAACAACTCACAGCTGAAATATCATTGTCTTCTCAGACACCTGTTTTGTTTAATGCCCAGTCAGTCATTAAAAAATGACCAGATACCTGTTTCCTTTAGCAACACATCTTAAGGACTTTCTTTCAAGTTGGTGAGGTTCATCCATGATGTTTCACTCTTTCAATTTTTGAACAAAAAAAATCTATTTCATTAACTCATGTCAGATGTGTTATTTCTATTACTTCCTTTATCTTAATTCTTTCATGATTTTTTTCCCCAAACTGGACAATTTTCTCTTAAATCTGCATTCAAATCACAAATAAATGCTTCAGAATGGTTAACCACTATTTTTGAACAAGCTAATCATCAAGGAAAATAAGCCAGAGATCTTTTCCCTTTTCCCTTTCCACTTCTTTCCTCAAGACTCACCTCCATGATTGGGATATTCATTTGTGATGCTTTATGTTCCTGTTTTGAAGAAATATGTTGTCAATCTTATATTACTCCAGACTTTTTGTTAGGAGCTGATTGCTTTCTGAATTTTGCTTGTGCTTTACAGTAGATTTCTTTATCCTTTTTAAACTAAGGTAATCTCTGCAAATAAAAATGGTTTTGTGAAATTCTGTGTTCTTCTGAATTTATTGCATATGAAAACTTACCTTAAAGATGTATCTTTCTCTCTTTCTTCAGAGAACAAGAGGATTCCACTTTCTTTCAGATCTACAAACAAGTCATTTATAAAAAGATGGCAAAATCCTTCAACCATAATAAATATTTTCCTATACCTAGTTGCAAGATGCTATCAAGTGAAGAAAAACAGGTATCTGTTTTCTTCCAAACAAAGGGACCTACATTTTAGGGACTTACCAAAATGTTGGAGATGTTTTTTGGAAATGCTTCTCACTTTTCCATTCCATTTTATACTTCGTGTCATATACTTTGGTGCACGTCTGCTCTTTTCATAACATTGACAGAAAGCTGAACTTCCATCCTTCTCCTAGTGAAAGGGTATTTAGAGAACCAGGCAAAACAAAGCACATAAAACTGCAAATACTATAACATGTACCACATCAGCTGGATTTTTGTATTCCAGTCTTTCCAGAGTACACAGTTTTTTGTTCTAGAATTGTGTTTCTTATGTCTCACCTGACTTTCTTACTGTGGTATTGTGTATTTTAAAAGGAGCTGAACTTTTTTTAAATCAAATTTTTTTATTCATATTATTTTAGCTTCTGTCCTTCAACCAGTTAATCTATAATTCACTGGTCTTTCTCCTAAAATTAGATAAATGTGAAATGTAGAGAGAATCCCAGTATAGCTGAGATCATTAAATCTTGTATTTATTTTTAAAACAACAAAAGTTCTCATACTTGCCTCCTTCTCACCTACACATTGTTATTGCAGTGCATACATTTAGCTTTCATTTCATATAGTTTGACTTTTGCAGTCAGTAGTTTCTTAATCAATTCCTCTCCAGAATGAGCTGTGCTTTAAAAAGGCCTGAAGAGATTTTAGAAAAATAGCATCTATTAATTAATTAATAGATTAGTAGATTTATGCGCAAGATTGCAAACCCTTTTCTGCTTCACTGTTTATTAAATGGAGAGCAGCCATGTCTGTTGATACTGATAACATGTTTAGGGAAAGAAAAGACGATGACTTTTAAAAAAGAAACAAATTGAGAAAATTACCTTTCAGAGTGAGAGGTCACAGACATTTTTCAAAGAATACCAGCCAGAAGAAGTGATTATGTATCTGTTTTCCTGAGCAATGGACACATCACAAAGATTTTCTTCCAGGTTTCTGAAGCTCATCTGTGATATTTCTTTCTATTCATTATGGAACAGTGTCTCCTGTTAAGTTCCCTGTTTTGCGCAGAGCTTTTTGATATACAGGTAAAAATACATTTCTTAATCTCATTTTATTAATTTAGGTTCCTGTTAAATTGGCAATGTCACAAAAATTATCTTTAAAATGTTGAATGACTATAGATATTTTCAGGCTTTGAGATATTGAACAGTTCAGAATGCCATTTTCTTTCTCTCTATAGAACCTATTTCTAAATACTCACTTCCACCTCATATTAACTTATGATATTTTAAACACTCTTGTGGGGAAAAAGTCTTAAACTTCTTAGATTGCACTGCACTTTTGCTCTTGCTTAATTCAGTTAAAGCTGTGACTCCCTTTACAGTTTTTCAAGCCATGGCATTTCCTCTAAAGAAATATTGTCATGCTATCTTATTCTGTATTCATGACACTTGAAAACATACCAGAATTTGGAAGGCTTTACTGCTCCATCTTATAAAACAGAGGTGTTTGCAGTTCTTTTTATGTTTGGAAATTTCCTTGTAAATCTGCAGAGAGGTCATTTAGAAATTTGTGAAATAAATGTTTCACTTTCTTTCTATAAAACCTACTTTTAAGGACTCACCTGCTCATCATATTAACCTAAGATGTTTTAAACTCCATTCTTGGAAAAAATCTGTCTTATACTTTTCGCTTTGTACGAGACTTTTTGTTCCGAGATTATTGCTTAATTAAGTTGAAGCTGTGAATCCCTTTATGGTTTTTTAAGCCATGGTACGTCCTGAAAAGGAAGAATGCTATGTATCACCATCTCATTCTTTTATTACCAGGACATGTGAAAACATACCTTAAGTAACTTGGATGGTGTTACCGCTCCTCCTTATCAAACAGTCGATTGCAGTTCTTTTAAAATTCTTTTTAAGTTTGAAAATTTCCTTTTAAATCTGCAGAGAGGTCATGTAGAAAATGGTGAAATAAAATGGTGGAATAAAATCTTAACCATGGAAAATATTTCCCCACAATTAGTTTGAAGAAGCTATTAAGAAAGGGGGAAACAAACACCCGTAATCTGCTCTTTTTCCAGGACCTGCTTTGTAGGGACTTACCAGAAACTTGGTATTCACTGGAAGTACTCTGTCCTCTTCTAGAATATTTTTTAACTGTGCTTCATATCATATCTTTAGGACCATGGGAAATCTCATCATTGTTCTAGACAAAGGTTATTTAGAGATCCAGGCAAAGTAAAAGATAGAGTTTGGCAACCGGAAGTATTGGAATACCCACCTCGCCTGTTGGATGCCTTTGCTCTCGTCTCCTTCGGAATCTACAACTGTTCATTCTAGAACTGAACTGCCAGCCTTGCCTTTTGTTCTCTGTATTTGAGAAGGAACTGGGCTTCTTTGATTATTCCACATTGATTCCATCATTTTGCCTCCATCCTCCAAGCAGCGTGGACTTAAATAGCATCACTTTCCAAGTTTTGACCATTCTTACATCTCAGTATCCTTGATTTTAGACAAAAAAATGAAATATAAGGAAAGGTCATTGGCTAGATAAAGTTTTGAAATTTTGATGGGGAAATGGTTGATTTTCGTTGTATGTCTTTCACATCTTCAACTTAGTTATTTTTTTAAAAAAATTGGTATTACACACAAATGTAGACAATGTCTTCTCTTCTCTTATTTCTATTTTGTGCTAAATTTCCTCCTCCTTTAACAGAAAAGTGGCTCCCAAGAATTTTCAAGTGTCGCCCATGAAAACTCCCTTCCTCCTTCCACTTACTTTCTACTAAGCTTTTTGCATCACTGAAAGCTTTATGAGTGCACCAGAGGAAAGACATCACAAATTTTGTCATAATCACAAAGTGCAAATGAGAAAGTGGGAGGGCAGAGGAGACTAAGCATAGGTTTTTTTTCTTTATATACTTTATTTAATATCCTGCCTTTTCCTAATATGGTACCCAAAGTGGTATGGCCGTAGGCACAGGCTCTGCTCGCTTTTCCTCTCTTCAGTGCAAAGGCGCTCCAACAAAACTACGACACACAGCACCAGCTACTGGATGCAGCCAGAAACAACACCGGGGCTCAGCCTCCTCCTCCTCCTCCTCCTTCTGCTCTCAGGAAAAGACAAGACACCCCCCTAACAAGCCCCACACACTCCCCACAACGCCCAGACAAGGGCCATCTTCAGCCACCCCTGCTTAGCATCCTCAAGAATAGATTCTATCTAAAGAACAGCACTGGAAAAAAGAAGATCAAGAGAGATGAAGACAATCAGCAAAGCTCGCATACATATTATTTTATTTGAGCTTAAGGGCAGATAAAGTCTATGGAATTTATCACACTGGAGGAATTTCTCTCAATTTCGAAAGAAATGAGAGTGTGGCCAGTTCGGAAACAAGTGAATTAACGTGACTGCGTATTGACGCTTCATCGCATTTCGAACTTTGTAAGACTCAACTCCTTTGCTTCACATCTGACACAAGCATTGGTTAACCTTTTGA
This sequence comes from Urosaurus nigricauda, assembly GCA_034509955.1. Taxonomy (NCBI): domain Eukaryota; kingdom Metazoa; phylum Chordata; class Lepidosauria; order Squamata; family Phrynosomatidae; genus Urosaurus; species Urosaurus nigricauda. The sequence goes on along the minus strand of JAOEGL010000006.1, from coordinate 70,161,417 downwards.
AGGGACGTCCACTTGACAATGGAGCAATCTTCTTTTTTGCTGCTCCAGAGAATAGGGAGTTTATCACACGAGAGGAATTTCTCTCAATTTTGAAAGAAATGGAAGTGAGGCCAGTTCGGAATTGAATAAATTCACTAGTTCAACAAATTTACGTGATTGTGTATTGACACTGCATTGCATTCAGAACTGCCCAAAATTGCCTCCCAGTGTCCGAAATTGCGTGTGATAGTTTCTCACGCAATCACGCGAAACCCCATGGTTGCGTTCGGAAGGACTTCCCTTTGCCCAAAAATGTGTGTGATCAGTTTTCACGCAACCACACTGTTATGAATATTGGAATGGTATAAAATACCCCCACAAACCCCTCTCCCAGAATGCATCTGCAATCAGGCACCCCTCCTCCTTGGCATTGCCTGATCAGAAGCAGCCTCTAAGCAAGTCCTGAATCTATAAAGTGAAGGCATGTCTCCTTATGACCCTAATGGAAAGGCATCATGGGAGAGGTCTTTTGGCTGCCATGGCCTACAAGCGAAGACATCACCTACCAAGCAAAGCCTGAGTTCGGAGTCGCCCCACAAAGGAGAAATCTTGACACTTTCAGACAGGTTTATGACTTGGTGACACTTTGCAGATACAAGCTATTCCGGTATCAAGTGTCCTTTCTCATCAATGAGAGTGCCTATCAACCAAGGGATATGTAAATCAGGCCATCCTTTGATGTAAGCCTCCTCTCCTGAGGATGTGACCACAAGCCTATTTCAACCCTTGTTATTGCTTTGTTCTGCCTTGGAATCTCAGACAGGCCCCTGGTCCTTTGGGGCTCCATGCAGTTCTACCAACCCCCCTTCCCTTCCCTTTCCCCACCAACCCTTCTCCCTACCTTCCTCCGTTGTGCTGCTGGCTACATCAGCCCAGATTTTGGAAGAACCATCTCAGGCAAGTATTTCACCATTAGAAGGCCTGTTCTTTTATTTTCCCACATTTCCTTCTTTCTCCTATTAGCCTTGGGTGATTGCGTGCGTGAATGTGTGTGTGAGAGAGTGTGTTTCCCTTTGCATCAATAAACTAGCTTAAAATCCACAGACTTTGCCTTTGCATCAGTTCCTGGGATCACTGGTCGCTCCGTAAAAATTCTGGGATTCAAGATCTCATTGGTCATTGTAAGGAGCCAAGATTGGTATATTGAGCTAAGTCATATTCCCCTAAATCAGAGTAGTAATCCTTACAAGACGAAACCCCATGATTGTGTTCAGATTGCCATTGGATTATACTTCCAATTCCCTTTGTGTGATAAACTCCTAGGACACGGAAGAAAGGATGCAAGCTACAGGAAAAGAGATTACACCCAAACATTAGGAGGATCTTGTAAGAGCCATTCAACAGTGTAACACCTTCCCTTGGAGAGTTGGGGAGTATTCTTCTTTGGAAGTCTTGAAGCAGAGGCTGGAGGGCCATGTGTCAAGCGTGCTTTGACTGTGAGTTCCTGCATGGCACGGGGTTGGAATGGATGGTCCTTGTGCTTTCTTCCATCTCTAGGTATGGTTTCAGGGCAGGAGCTCCTTCCCAAGGCATCCTGGGATGTGCAGTTTCAAAAGGTCTTTACTCTTCTCTGCCAAAGCGTGCTGGAACAGGAGAAAATTACAAATCCATGGATTCTCCAGGATGGCCCCATTATTATTATTATTATTATTAACCTTTATTTATATAGCGCTGTAAATTTACACAGCGCTGTACATACAATCTTATATTTAGATGGTTCCCTGCCCTCAGGCTTACAGTCTAAAAGAGACAACACAAAAGGAAAAGGGAAGGTGGTGGAGAAGGGGAAGAAGTCCAGTGGTTCTTCTCTCCCTCTGGGGCCTGGACCAAGGCAGATGGACTGCAGGGAGGGCTCGGGTTCTTAATACATGGTTAGAAGGAGACATCCTGGGACAGATGACACAATCCTGGGAATACTTCCCTAAACAATATAGTCTTTAACTTAATTTTGAATCTGGTTAGAGAAGTGATGAGGCGCACATGTGGGGGAAGAAGGTTCCAGAGTGGGGGACTGGAAGTGAGAAGGGACGAATCCAGGACAGGGCAGTGGAGATCCTCGGCTGGGAGGAAGAGAAGGGCAGGCCAGCTCCATCAGACCTTTCCTCCATCAGACCTTGCCTCTATTGACCATCATTGAGAGGGAGAGAAGGGCAGGCCAGCCCCTCCCTCCAGTCCATCTGCCTTGGCCCAGGCCTCAGAGGGAAAGAAGATGTGCAGGATTTTTCCCCTTCCCCACTTCCACATCCTTCTCCTTGTCTGTCTTGTCTTTTTAGATTTTAAGCTTAAGGACAGGTAAAGTCTAAGTAGCCATTTCTAAGCTGCTCTTGAGAGCATTTTGTCTGACGAGCGAGGTATAAAAGTCGAAATTAATTAATACAGTGGTACAAAAGGGCATTGTTTCCGGAGTGGAAATGCCCCTTGGTTTCAGGGCACTGCCAGGTGAGAGGCAGGAACGGCCACCAGTTGGATTTCGTTAACCGGATGGATGGAGAATAGAGAGGTTTAGGCAAGGGGCCAAAAGCCTACAGCACCCGGTATTCCCAGGCAGTCTCCCATCCAAGTACTAACCAGACCCGACCCTGCTTAAGCTTCAGAGATCAGACGAGATCGGGCGTGTTCAGGGTGGTATGGCCATAGGCAGAGGTTCTGCTCGCTTTCCCTCTCTTCAACGCAAAGGCGCTCCAACAAAACTACGACACACAGCACCAGCTACTGGATGCAGCCAGAAACAACACCAGGGCTCAGCCTTCTCCTCCTCCTCCTCCTTCTGCTCTCAGGAAAAGACAAGACACCCCCCTAACAAGCCCCACACGCTCCCCACAACGCCCAGACAAGGGCCATCTTCAGCCACCCCTGCTTAGCATCCTCAAGAATAGATTCTATCTAAAGAACAGCACTGGAAAAAAGAAGATCAAGAGAGATGAAGACAATCAGCAAAGCTCGCGAACAAAGGCGAATAAAAGGGTCAATCTTAAAGTGGGGATTTCACCGGTCCCTAAAAAGGCATCAAGCCCTCTGTGAGACTAGTCTGCTTTGGTTCACGTCTCGCACCAAGCGCTCTTTAACTATTTCCAAGGATGTCCTCTTGAGGATGGAGGAAGCTTCTTTTCTGCTGCTCCAGAGAATAGGACATGGAAGAAGGGTTGCGAGCGAAAGAGTCCACCAAAACAGTGGGACAAATTCCTGACAGTAGGAGCCGTTTGACAGTGGAAGAGCCTCCATTGGAGACGTCTGGAGTCTTCCTCTTGGGAGGCCTTGAAGAAGAGGCTGGAGGGCCATGTGTCAGGAGTGTTTTGACTGTGAGTTCCTGCATGGCACGGGGTTGGAATGGATGACCCTTGTGCTTTCTTCCATCTTTAGGAATGGTTTCAGGGTAGGAGCTCCTTCCTAGGGCATCCGGGCATGCAAACATTCACGAGGACTTTCCCCTCCTCTGCAAACGCCTGCTGGTCCATGAGAAAAATACAAATCCAAGGATTCTCTAGAAGGGCCCCATCATTCAGAGGGAGAGCAGGGCAGGCCGGCTCCATCGCGCTTTTCTTGAAAAGAAGGCCCTCCCTCTATGACCATCACCCATAGGGAGAGTAGGGCATGGCGGCTGAGCCAGGTTTTGCCTGAAAAGAAGAAGGCCCTCACTCTATCCACTATCATCCAGAGAGAGAGAGAAGGGGTGGCAGCTCCATCATGCTTTGCCTGAAAAGAAGAAGGCCCTCCCTCTGTACACCATTATCCATAAGGAGAAAAGGGAGGCTGGCACCATTAGGTCTGTGCTGAAAAGATGGAGGCCCTCCCTCTCTCCACCATCATCCATAGGGAGAGAAGGGCAGGCCCGCTCTATCATGCCTTGCCTGAAAAAAAGAAGGCCCTCCCTCTATCCATCCTCCTCCAGAGGGAGAGAAGGGCAGGCCAGCTCCATTGGTCCTAACCAGAGTAAGAAAATGGGCCCTCCCTCCAGTCCATCTGCCTTGGTCCAGGCCTTAGAAGGAGAGAAGGTGTGTGGAACATTTCCCCTTCCCCACTTCCATATCCTTCTCCTTTTCTGTTTTTTTCGATTTTAGATTTTCAATCCAATATAGGGAGAGACAGGATAGAAATTATTATTATTATTATTATTATTATTATTATTAATTATTATTATCATCATTATTATGACTATTTTATTTCAGCCTAAGGACAGATAAAGTCTATGGAATTTATCACACTGGAGGAATTTCTCTCAATTTCAAAAGAAATGAAAGCGCGGCCAGTTTGGAAACGAGTGAATTAACGTGCCTGCGTATTGAAGCTTCATCGCATTTCGAATGAATACCCATTGCGCCAAATTCCCCAAAATTGGGTGTGATAGTTTCTCACGCAATACTGTGAAACCCCACGATTGCATTCGGAAGGACTTCCCATTGCCCGAAAATGCACGGGGCAGTTTCTCATGCAATAACCTGAAACCTCATGATTGTGTTCGGAGCGGCCTTAGATTATGCTTCCCGTCTGATAAACCTCTAAGTAATCATTTCTAAGCTGCTCTTGAGAGCATTTTGGCTGATGAGCGAGGTATAAAAGTCTAAATTAATTAATAGAGTGGTACAAAAGGGCCTCATTTCCGCAGTGGAGATGCCCCTTGGTTTCAGGGCACTGCCAGGTGAGAAGCGGGAACGGCCACCAGTTGGATTTCTTTCTGTTTTGCTGGACGGATGGATGGAGAACAGAGAGGTTGAGGCAAGGGGCAAAAAGCCTACAGCACCCAGTATTCCCAGGCGGTCTCCCATCCAAGTACTAACCAGGCCCGGCCCTGCTTAGCTTCCGAGATCAGACGAGATCGGGCGTGTTCAGGGTGGTATGGCCGTAGGCAGCCACTCTGCTCGCTTTCCCTCCCTTCAACGCAAAGGCGCTCCGACAAAACTACGACACACAGCACCAGCTACTGGATGCAGCCAGAAACAACACCGGGGCTCAGCCTCCTCCTCCTCCTCCTCCTTCTGCTCTCAGGAAAAGACAAGACATCCCCCTAACAAGCCCCACACTCTCCCCACAACGCCCAGACAAGGGCCATCTTCAGCCACCCCTGCTTAGCATCCTCAAGAATAGATTCTATCTAAAGAACAGAACTGGAAAGAAGAAGATCAAGAGGGATGAATACATCTCTCTCTTTGTTCAGGCAGGGTTTTAATGTATAATCAGGGGGTGGCTGGGGTGTTTGTTATATAGGGTGGCTATCACAGTTTTAGTGTGGTTCGATTGTTTTATTGTAATACGTTTTTAGACTTTTTATTTGTGACCCACCTTGGGTCTCTTTCAGGGAGAAAGGCGGGATAGACATAAAAATAAAAAGAATAAGCAAATAAAATCCGCCCTGCACACCTTGCACGGTTTGATGGTGCTTCAAGTGCCCTGGGCCAAGGCTATGGCATTCTGGGAATGGTAGTTTGTGGTGGCCCCCACACTAAACCTAGAGCCCTGGTCTCAGCCTGAACCCTGGCCCAAGCTCTGAGGACTGGCACTTGGGTGGAAGGGAGCTGGAGTGACCAGGACTTCGATGGGGGAGAGAGTGAGGCCTGAGGCGCCTCCGAAAGAATGTTTTGTCAGAGAGGAGCAAGGTCCCTGGATGTTCCTCCTCATGGCACTGGCAGAGTTGGCTTTGGGAAGTGGTTTTCCAAAGGGCCAGAAGGGTCTGGTGCAAGAAGGGCCGGGTCTTGGGCTTAGTAAGGACTTGGATGGGAGACCGCCTGGGAATCGCAGGTGCTGTAGGCCTCTTGCTCTTACTTTACAGCTCTACTATATGAAGTTCTCACAAAGGAAGGACATTTCATGCGCCGTAGGGCTTGCACTTGCAGCCCTGGACAGGTGAACACTTGGCTTGCTGCTTTTCTGGGCAGGTCACACTCTCTCAGCCTCAGAGGAAGCAGCATGAAACCACATGGCAAATACAATTTTTCGGGTGGGTAGCCACGTATTAACCCGGTCCTTTGTAGCAAGTGACCCCAAGATCTCAGGGGTCACAGATCATTGGGGTTTGGCTCTTGACAGCCAGGCTCTTCCCTTTCTCTTTTTTTCAGCTCCATCAGGCCTTCATGAGACACTTCTGTCCTTTTGAAAAAGGGTAAAAATGCAGGTGGAAACAAGACCAGCACCAGTCCCAAACGCCAAACCCTCTGATTCCCCAGAAAAGCCCATTGAGGGAGTTCCATGGGTCCTGCCATAGGAAAGGTGTGAGTTGCACCCGGTTGGATTTCTTTGTGGTTTTCTTTTAAGTAATACCTTCCTTTGTAAGAACTTCATATTGTAGAGCTATAAAGAGCCAAAAAAAAAAAAATAAAAGCCTACAGCACCCGGTATTCCCAGGCGGTCTCCCATCCAAGTACTAACCAGGCCCGACCCTGCTTAGCTTCCGAGATCAGACAAGATCGGGCATGTTCAGGGTGGTATGGCCGTAGGCAGAGGCTCTGCTCGCTTTCCTGCTCTTCAATTGAAAGGAGATAGAACAGAAGAACGCCATATAGCACCACCTGTTGGACGCAGATAGAAACAACACCAGGGCCACAGCCTCCTCTTCCTCTTCCTCCCTCTTCTGCTCTCAGGAAAAGACCAGACACCCCCACTAGTCCCACCCCACCCATAACAGCCCCACAAACTCCCCATAAGGCCTAGATATGGGCCACCTCAACCCATAGGCCTCCCGCCCATTCCTCCCACTTTGCTCAACTATTACACTGGGACCTGGCCGGAGGCTCCAGAGGCTCCCAGCAAGGAAAAAGGGGGCACCCGTAAAGACCCCCAAAGGCAGGGCCACTCCTCTGGGGCTCCAAAGGGCCCTTCTCCCTCCTACCCTATCCTTCCTCCCTCCTACTCCACCCAGATGGCTTTCCTGGTTGATCAAAGCAATGCCCTGGAGGCCCTCTTCCTTCCAGAGCCCCAAAGGACCCTAGGCTTCCAAAGGAGCAAGAGGCCTACAAGGCCCCGGTGCCCCCTGGACGTCCCCCATCCAAACCCCAAAAGGGCCCAGACCTGCTTGGCATCCCAGAGCAGATGGGGTCAGTTCCCAGGAGTTGCCAGGTCATTCCCTGCCTTCTGCTTGAAGGAGCCCCACCACTCTTGCACCAGACCCTTCTGCCCCTTTGGAAAAACAGGGGAAAGAGGGTAAAGCCAGATCACTCCCACCGACCTTCACCTCTCAAAGCCAACTCTGCTTTGACCAGGGTTTGAGGTTGATATCCAGGGCTCCAGTTGGCGCGAATGCCCTGGCCGCCACCACAAACTACCCTTGCCTGAATGCCATAGCCTTGGTTTAGGCTACTTCCTGTATAGCAGCATCAAATCGGGTTATTTGTGCTTTGCAGATGCAGCACCCCCAAAGTATTAATTTATATTTATATGACTGTTTGTAGCTTATATTTTGTGACGTCATACTTTTTTATGGTCTCCATTTTACACTGCCTTGTCCTCCTTTGTGGTGAGGATCTCTGGTCACTCTGCCACAAGTCAATATCCCTTTGTCAACATTTTCTTTTCTGGCTTCGCTGTTCACATCCTTTTTGGCCCAGCTTGTGTACAAAAACCTCTTCCAAAAATTATTTCACCCATGGCTCCAATAGCAAGCACCATGGCGCATGAAGACTCATAGACCACAGGACCTGGCAGAGTTTTTTAAGGAGCTGTAGGAAAACCCTTTAGTGAGACAGCTCAATAACCACAACTAGAGGGGGGAGGCCAGAGGGAAAACAAGCATAGTTAGAAGCAACACTACACATGTAACTGGAACATGGAACATGAGAAGCATGAGCCAGGGCAGACTAGATATAGTAAAGAAGAAAAACGCATGAATACAGCAGTGCTAGGAGTGAGTTAAAATGGACAGAATGGGTAACTTTAACTACACAACTATACAGTAATCTATTCAAGAAATGGGGGGGAAAAAACAAGAAGAAATGGGGTGGCTTTCATACTAAGGAAAGATATAGCTAGAGCACTCAAAGGATAAAACTCAAAGTCAGACTGTATATTGTCAATAAAACTTCAGGGTAAACCTGTAAACATCACAATAATCCAGATATATGCACCAACCACAGATGCAGATGAAGAGGAAATTGAGTTTCTATGATGCAGTCCAGGAAGAAACTGACAACATACATTCACAAGATTTCAAACTAGTTATTGGAGACTTGAATGCTAAAGTTGGCAACAAAGAAGAATCCAAACACAGTAGGAAGGTTTGGATTAGGAACAAGACACCATGCAGGAGAGTGTATGATAGAATTCTTTGAGGCCAACAATCTATTCATTGAAAATACCTGCTTCGTACAACCAGATAGGAGACTATACACCTGGACATCATCAGATGGTAAACACAAAAATCAGATAGACTACATAATTGGAAGTAAAAGACGGAGAAGCTCTATCCTTGTGGCCAAAACCAGACCAGGAGATGACTGTGGCACAGGCCACAATCTGCTCATAACAAAAATCAGAGTTAAGCTGAAGAAGAAAGCAAAAACCATCATTATACCAAAATATAACCTGAATAACATTTCAGATGAATTCAAGGACAACGTAAGAAACAGATTTGAACTATTGACTATAATCCACAGGGAACCTGAGGAACTGTGGACAGAAGTCAAAGACATAATTAAAGATGAATGCAAGAACACTAACAGTGGCCAAAAAGAAAGTTAAGAATCAATGGATGACAGATGAAACACTTCATGCAATTAAAGAAAGAAGAAAATCAAAAGCAAAGGGAGATAGGTACAAAGCCAGAAGTATGAACACAACCGTCCAATATCTGACATGCAGGGATAAGGAGAAATACTACAATGACCAATGCAGAGAAATAGAAGAAAACACCAAAAAGGGAAGAACGAGAGACCTACGTAAAAAAATCTGATAAATTAAAAACAAATTCAAACCAAGGGCAGGGATGCTCTATGGAGAAAAAAGGACATTATACAGGAACAAGAAGAAATAAAAAGATGCTGGAGGCAATACACAGAAGAGTTATACAAAAGAGATGAGGGAATGAATGATATTTGGAATGAGGAGCAATATGAAGATGAACCCCAAATTCTACGAAGTGAAGTCAAATCTGCAATAAAGGAAATGGGGGGGGGGGGGGAAATCACCAGGAACAGATGATATCCCAATGGAACTGCTACAATGCCTACATACAGATGCAATTGAAATATGCCAACAAATATGGAAAACAAAGCAGTGGCCAACAGACTGGAAACACTTGATATACATACCTATCCACAAGAAAGGAGATACAAAAGACTCTAGAAATTAAAAGACAATAGCACTAATCTCACATGCAAGCAAAACAGTGCTCAAAATTCTGCAGCACAGACTCCAACCATACATGAAGAGAGAAATTCCAGAGGTGCAAGCATGATTTAGAAAAAGAAGAGGCACTAGGGACCACATTGTAAACATGTGATGGCTAATGGAGTGCAACAAAGAATTCCAGAAATGAATCAGCATGCATTTTATAGACTACAGCAAAGCATTTGATTGTCTATACAGTATTACGAAAAGCTATGAAACGCACTCAAAGACATTGGGGTGCCACTAGCAATCTGTTCCAAGGACAAGAGGCCACCATCAGAACAGACTTTGGGGAAACAGAGTGGTTCCCAATAGGCAAAGGCTTCATCCTATCACCCTATTTGTTTAACTTATATGCAGAAAACAACATTAAAAAAAAACAGAATTAGAATCAGAAAAAGGAGGAGTGAAATAGGAGGAAGCAACATTAACAACCTAAGATGTGCAGACAACACCATAATATTAGCAGAAGATATTCAGGAATTGGAACAGTAAATAGGGAAAGTCAAAGATGAAAGTGCAAAGGCAGGTCTGATGCTGAACATAAAGAAAACAAAAATAATGGCTACAGAAGAAATACACCAATTCAATCTCGACAACAGGGAAATTGAAATAGTTAAAGAATTCCCTTATCTAGGATCAAACATTGACCAAAACGGAGAATGCAGTCTAGAAATAAGAAGTCTGGGAATGGGAAGGGCAGTTATTAAAGAACTGGAAAAGATACTGAAAAGCAAAGACATACAACTGAGCACTAAAGTCAAGATTGTCCAGGCCATTGTATTCCCAAGTACCATATATGGATGTAAGAGCTGGATAGTGAAGGAAGCAGACAGAAAGAAAATCAAGTCACTTGAAATGTGGTGCTGGAGAAGAGTACTTAGGATACCATGGACAGCTAAGAAGACAAACAAATGGCTTCTTGAACAGATTAGACCAGGGCTCTCCTTGGAAGCAAAAATAAACAAGTTGAGACTATCATAGGGGCTCGACAGACGACCCCGAAAGGGTGGGCTGCAGCTGTCCATATTTACTCCTGACAGAGGCTGCAGCAGCGAAATGGTGCAGTCTCCATGCACACGCTGTTCATCATGAGCGTGCCATTGGCGCACTGTTGTGCGTCTGTGATGCAAGAACACTGCAGTGGCATCTGGATGCTGCGCTTCACGTACATCATGAGGGTGGCCCCCATGTGGATGGGAGGCCACCATTATGGCGCTGCTGTTACATGCTAGGGTTCAGGAGCGTGAGGTTGCCGCATGGTCTTGAACCCTAGTTTCGGCCCGAGGATGACGCTTCCCCCAGGTCTGTACCAGGCTGTATTTTGGCCACATAATGAGAAGGCTTGGATCACTAGAAAAAAACAATAATGCTAGGAAAGGTGGAGGATAGAAGAAAGAGAGGAAGACCACAAACCAGATGGATAGACTCAATCAAGGGGGTTGTGGGCAAGGGCTTGCAGGATCTGGGCAAGACAGTGAAGGATAGGGATTCTTGGAGATGTCTCATCCATGGAGTCACCATGAGTCAGAACATACTCAAGGACAGCTAACAACAATAAGAACCCAGCAGTTTTTGCAATGCCAGTTACCATGATGCCTAGAAAATTCAGGGAGCACTATTTCAAAAAAGGAGTGTTCGGGACTCGTTTTTGCTGCAACAGACTAACAAGGCTTTGTTTCTGAGGTCAAAAACACATTGCAGAAATAATCCATTTTCAGACCCCTAAAACTACCTTGGCTCAACGCTAAGGAGTTCTGTAACGTGTAGTTTTGTGAGACATTTAGCTTTCTTTGCCAGAGCGCTCTGGTGTCACAATAAACTGCAGTTCACAGGATTCCCTAGCACTCAGCCAGAGCAATTCAAGCGTTCTCAAACTGGATGATTTCTACACTGTGTTTTGGACCTGATTTAGGAGTTTACCAAAGCTCAGCTACCAGCTTCTGTTTTTCTACTGGTGTCAAAGGTGCTACAAGATCCCTATGCAGATGGTCACCCGATATTGTGGGAAAATTGGGTGGTGTAGGCTTTTTGCCTGTTTTGGTCTCTCTGCTCATTTTTACCTAGGATTTTACCTAGGATTTGCAGGCTTGTTACCTGCTTCCCAAATACTCTATTTTACCGTTGTAAACCGCTTAGACAATGCTAGCTCAGTATGAAGCGGTATATAATGAAGCTGTTTTACTCCTGGTAACTGACCCATCTCTGGGATGCCAAGCAGGTCTGGGCCCTTTTGGGGTTTGGATGGGTGAAGGCCAAGGGGCACAGGGGGGTTATAGTCCTTGTTTCTCTCTCATTGTGAATAAAATGTAGATTGAAAACAATCTCTGAATGAATCCCAGACTGGAGAAGAGGCCCTCCCTTCTTCTGGTATTCTTCTCTTTGTTCTTGATATTGCATGCCTTCAAGTCGTGTCTGGCAACCCTATCCTGGGGATCTCTTGGCAAGACTTGTTCAGAGGTCTTTTTTCCATTGCCACCTACTGTGGCTGAGAGAGCCAGTGGCTTTACGTGGCTAAGTGAGAATTCAAACCCTGGTTTCCAGACTCATAGTCCAATGGATGCCAAGCAGGCCTGGGCCCTTTTGGGGTTTGGATGGGGGACGTCCAAGGGGCACCGGGGCCTTGTAGGCCTCTTGCTCCTTTGGGGGCCTAGGGTCCTTTGGGGCTCTGGAAGGAAGAGGGCCTCCAGGGCTTGGCTTCAGTCAATATGGAAAGCCATCTGGGTGGAGTGGCCTTGGGGCAGGAGGGAGAAGGGCCCTTTGGAGCCCCAGAGGAGTGGCCCTGCCTTTGAGGGTCTTTATGGGTGCCCCCTTTCTCCTTGCTGGGAGCCCCTGAAGCTTCCAGCCAGGTCCCAGTGCAAAAGTGGGAGGAGTGGGCAGGAGGCCTGTGGTTTAAGGTGGCCCCTGTCTGGGCCTTGTTGTGGGCAGTCTTGTTGTGGGGCTGGTTAGGGAGAGGGGTGGGACTAGTGGGGGTGTCTTGTCTATTCCTGACAAAAGGAGGAGGCTGAGTCCTGGTGTTGTTTCTTTCAGTGGCCAGCAGGTGGTGCTGTGTGTCGTAGTTTTGTCGGAGCGCCTTTGCATTGAAGGGAGGGAAAGCAAGCAAAGCCACTGCCTATGGCCATACCACCCTGAACACGCCCGATCTCGTCTGATCTCGGAAGCTAAGCAGGGTCGGGCCTGGTTAGTACTTGGATGGGAGACCGCCTGGGAATACCGGGTGCTGTAGGCTTTTTGCCCCTTGCCTCAACCTCTCTGTTCTCCATCCATCCGTCCAGCAAAACAGAAAGAAATCCAACTGGTGGCCGTTCCCGCTTCTCACCTGGTAGTGCCCTGAAACCAAGGGGCATTTCCACTGCGGAAACGAGGCCGTTTTGTACCACTGTATTAATTAATTTAGACTTTTATACCTCGCTCGTCAGCCAAAATGCTCTCAAGAGCAGCTTAGAAATGGTTACTTAGAGGTTTATCAGACGGGAAGCATAATCTAAGGCCGCTCCGAACACAATCATGAGGTTTCAGGTTATTGCATGAGAAACTGCCCCGTGCATTTTCGGGCAATGGGAAGTCCTTCCGAATGCAATCGTGGGGTTTCACAGTATTGCGTGAGAAACTATCACACCCAATTTTGGGGAATTTGGCGCAATGGGTATTCATTCGAAATGCGATGAAGCTTCGATACGCAGGCACGTTAATTCACTCGTTTCCGGACTGGCCGCGCTTTCATTTTTTTCGAAATTGAGAGAAATTCCTCCAGTGTGATAAATTCCATAGACTTTATCTGCCCTTAGGCTGAAATAAAATAATAATGATGATGATAATAATAATAATAATTTCTATCCTTCCTCTCCCTATATTGGATCGGAAATCTAAAATCGAAAAAGACAGAAAAGGAGAAGGATATGGAAGTGGGGAAGGGGAAATGTTCCACACACCTTCTCTCCCTCTAAGGCCTGGACCAAGGCAGATGGACTGGAGGGAGGGCCCATTTTCTTACTCTGGTTAGGACCAATGGAGCTGGCCTGCCCTTCTCTCCCTATGGATGATGGTGGAGAGAGGGAGGGCCTCCATCTTTTCAGCACAGACCTAATGGTGCCGGCCTCCCTTTTCTCCTTATGGATAATGGTGTACAGAGGGAGGGCCTTCTTCTTTTCAGGCAAAGCAAGATGGAGCTGCCACCCCTTCTCTCTCTCTCTGGATGATTATGGTTAGATGGGAGGCCTTCTTCTTTTCACGCAAAACCTGGCTCAGCCGCCATGCCCTACTCTCCCTATGGGTGATGGTCATAGAGGGAGGGCCTTCTTTTCAAGAAAAGCGCGATGGAGCCGGCCTGCCCTGCTCTCCCTCTGAATGATGGGGCCCTTCTAGAGAATCCTTGGATTTGTATTTTTCTCATGGACCAGCACGCGTTTGCAGAGGAGGGGAAAGTCCTCATGAATGTTTGCATGCCCGGATGCCCTAGGAAGGAGCTCCTACCCTGAAACCATTCCTAAAGATGGAAGAAAGCACAAGGGTCATCCATTCCAACCCCGTGCCATGCAAGAACTCACAGTCAAAACGCTCCTGACACATGGCCCCCCAGACTCTTCTTCAAGGCCTCCCAAGAGGAAGACTCCAGACGTCTCCAATGGAGGCTCTTCCACTGTCAAACGGCTCTTACTGTCAGGAATTTGTCCCACTGTTTTGGTGGACTCTTTCGCTCGCAACCCTTCTTCCACGTCCTATTCTCTGGAGCAGCAGAAAAGAAGCTTCCTCCATCCTCAAGAGGACATCCTTGGAAATGGTTAAAGAGCGCTTGGTGCGAGACGTGAACCAAAGCAGACTAGTCTGACAGAGGGCTTGATGCCTTTTTAGGGACCGGTGAAATCCCCACTTTAAGATTGACCCTTTTATTCGCCTTTGTTCGCGAGCTTTGCTGATTGTCTTCATCTCTCTTGATCTTCTTTTTTCCAGTGCTGTTCTTTAGATAGAATCTATTCTTGAGGATGCTAAGCAGGGGTGGCTAAAGATGGCCCTTGTCTGGGCGTTGTGGGGAGTGTGTGGGGCTTGTTAGGGGGGTGTCTTGTCTTTTCCTGAGAGCAGAAAGAGGAGGAGGAGGAGGAGGAGGCTGAGCCCCGGTGTTGTTTCTGGCTGCATCCAGTAGCTGGTGCTGTGTGTCGTAGTTTTGTCGGAGCGCCTTTGCACTGAAGAGAGGGAAAGCGAGCAGAGCGGCTGCCTACGGCCATACCACCCTGAATGCGCCCGATCTTGTCTGATCTCGGAAGCTAAGCAGGGTCGGGCCTGGTTAGTACTTAGATGGGAGACCGCCTGGGAATACCGGGTGCTGTAGGCTTTTATTTTTTTTGGCTGTTGCTCTTACTTTACAGCTCTAAGATACATGAAGCCACACAGCAAGCAGAGTTTTTCAGGTGGGTAGCCAAGTATGAACCTAAGGCCTGAGGAGGACTCACAGACCTTCCTTGGGGTTTGGCTCTTGGGGCCAGGCTCTTCCCTTTCTCTTTCTTCAGCCCCATCCATCAGGCCTTCATGAGACACTTCTGTCCTTTTTAAAAAGGGGAGAAATGCAGGTGGAAACAAGAAAAACTCCAGCCCAAAATGGAAAACACACTGATTCCCCAGAAAAGTACATTCAGAGAATTGTAGCCGGCTGGATTTCTTTGTTGTTTAAAATAGGATTTTCTTCCTTTCTGAGAAGTTCACATAACAAGAGATGTAAATAAAAAGAGGCCAAACAAGCCTACAGCACCCGGTATTCCCAGGCGGTCTCCCATCCAAGTACTAACCAGGCCCGACCCTGCTTAGCTTCCGAGATCAGACGAGATCGGGCGTGTTCAGGGTGGTATGGCCGTAGGCAGCCACTCTGCTCGCTTTCCCTCTCTTCAATTGAATGGAGATAGAACAGAACAACGCCATATAGCACCACCTGCTGGACGCAGATAGAAACAACACCAGGGCCACAGCCTCCTCCTTCTGCTCCTCTCAGGAAGAAGACAAGGCCTACTACTGGCCCTGGAGCTTCCCTGGATGGCCCCCCACAGACTCCCCAAAAGGCCCACACTTTTCACGCCCCACAACTTCCCCACTGGGAACTGGACAAAGGCATTGCTGGGAAGACAGAATATACACAATGCCGTGCACACCATTTTTGGCTCCTTAGAGTTCTTGAGGAAGAGAAACGGACCTACCCTGTTTCCCCAAAAATAAGACATCCTCTGAAAATAAGACCTAGTAGAGGTTTTGGTCAATTGCTAAATACGTATAAGGCCTCCCCTGGAAGTAAGACCTAGGAAAGATTTTGTGTATATATATATATATAGTATATAATAATTGTTCTTTTTTTCCCCAACAATAAATGTGAATTCTTTTTCATGGAAAAATAAGACATTCCCTGAAAATAAGACCTAGCACATCTTAGGGAGCAAAAATTAATATAAGTCACTGTCTTATTTTGGGGGAAACACCATTAATCACTCCTAATCCTGGATTATGCAGAATGGCTGTAGGTTGGTAACTTATTTGCTTTCCCACTCTTCAGTTCAAAGACACTCCGACAAAACTGTGCCACACAGCACCACCTGTTCTCCACCAGCAATAAAGGCACCCTTCCCTTCCTCCTCTCAGAAAGGAGACAAACACCCTGCCCTGGACATGGTCACGGTCCCCTGGCAACACCAAGCCCACATAAAAAGGGGCAGCTTCTGGGGGAAATCCAGGTAAAGCAAGACCACCCCTCCAAACCCATGCCCACTCGTGTCATGCGATGCGAATCTAAATTAAGGGACCTTTTCCCCCTGAGACAAAACACTTTCTTCTCAGAGACGCCTCGGTCCAAACCCCCCTGTCACTCAGCATCTATACTTCACGGGTTACTTTGAGGTTTTGCCAAAGCTGAAGAAAAGATGCAGGGCTCCAGTTGACATCAGGATTACGCAGCGTCTCGATTTACAAGGCCCTACCAAATGTGGTCTGATGCTGAACATAAAGAGAACAAAAATAATGGCCACAGAAGAAATAAACCAATTCAATCTAGTCAATGAGGGCATTGAAATAGTTAAAGAATTCCCATATCTAGGATCAAACATTGACCAGAATGGAGAATGCAGTCTAGAAATAAGAAGAAGACTAGGAATGTGAAAGGCAGTTATGAAAGAACTGGAAAAGATACTGAAGAGCAAAGACATACAACTGAGCACTGAATCAGACCCGTTCAGGCCATCGTATTCCCAGTTTTCATGTACGGATGTGAGAGTTGGACAGTGAAGGATGCAGACAGAGAGAAAATCAAGTCACTTGAAATGTGGTGCTGGAGAAGAATACTTAGGATA
This sequence comes from Urosaurus nigricauda, assembly GCA_034509955.1. Lineage (NCBI taxonomy): Eukaryota > Metazoa > Chordata > Lepidosauria > Squamata > Phrynosomatidae > Urosaurus > Urosaurus nigricauda. Next base: position 70,144,744 of record JAOEGL010000006.1, on the reverse strand, counting down.
CCGTGGATAGACAAAAAGACAAACAAATGGCTTCTTGAACAGATCAGACCAGAGCTCTCCTTGGAAGCAAAGATGATCGAGACTATTGTACCTTAACCATGAGAAGACACAGATCACTGGAAAAACCAATAATGCTCGGAGGCAGAGGGCAGAAGAAAGAGAGAAAGACCACAAACCAGATGGATAGACTCAATCAAGGGGCAAGGGCTTGCAGGATCTGGGCAAGGCAGTGGAGAATAGGGATTCTTGGAGATGTCTCATCCATGGAGTCACCATGAGTCGGAACTGACTCGAGGGCGGCTAATAACAACAACAACCAAATGAGAAGTGGGAATTGCCACCAGGAGGATTTTGTTTTGTTTTGTTTCAAATAAAATGTTATTCCTTTTTCACACCTTTATGTCATACAGACTGAAAGGAATCTGTGGGAAAGAAATCACACCGCATCCTGGACAGCCACACAGCCTCCTGCCAATGCCTAGCCTAAACGGCAGGGGTCAGCTCAACCCACTGGCTTTTCTATCACCTTTACATCATGGACTGAAAGAAAAGCAAGGAGCAAAGAGCCCACACCACCTGGGTTTCCTGGGAAGTCTCCCTTCCAAGGAATATCCAGGAGCACCCTGCTTAACCTCTGAGACCAAATGGGATTGGGTGTGTTCAGGAAGATATGGCCACAGCAGGCAGGCTGCTCCTTCCTCCCTTCAAGTTGGTGGCGCTGCACCGGTTCCAGATGATACACCCCCAGTGCTTAAGTGAAAAGAATGGAAATCCCAGTGAGATTAAAAAAAAATTCTTCAGCCCAAACTATGCCACGAAATATTTGTGCAGGAACTTCTCCCCTTTCCAAAAAAACAAAAAACAGCTTTGAGTCATTCAAATTCAGTTCTGCACAAGTTTCCTCAAGGTCAGGGAAACCTGAGCCAAATTGGCATGGTTTGCAATGGTGTCAATGGAGATTATCACATGGGGGTTATCCCTTCCTTGTCTCGTTCCTGTTCCATTCTTCCCGCGTGATCATGGCAAGGACTTTCATATGATATTGAGCAGATCCCATCATTAACCCGTCCAAAAAGCTTGATTGACCATGATCATGCAAGACCTTCAGATGACGTTACTCAAATCCCGTCATTAACCCATCATTAATCTGTCATTAAAGCGACATTGGCCAGCATTCACATTAATTCAATGCTGTTTTAATGACGGGTTAATGGCAGGATCGGCACTATGATTTGAAAGCCTTTCACACTATTATATAAGGAAAACCATTTTGCTCTGCTATTATATTTAATATTTATATTATATTTATATTTTAAATTATAAATATAAATATTTATATTTAATTATATTTAATAGGACTTGAGCATTCCCAGATTTTGTTATCCATGGGGGATCCTGGAACCAAAATATAGCAGGTAACAAGGCCCCACTTTACATACTCATTTTTATTTTGACTTCTTCATTTGCTGTACAGTCACTTTGGCTTTTTCAGATGTTTCCCATTTTCTTCTTTCTTTGCAATACAGCATGCCCACCCCTTATGCGGGCTTGCCATCTATGGCTTTAAGCCTACGTGGATGGCAAGCCCCATTTGGGCGAACACACCTCAATACATACAGGAGCACATGGCCACTGAAACAAACTGGACTTGAGGTCCTGCGTTTTTTGCTACACACGGGGGGGGGGGGGGAGAACGGAGGTGGAGGTGGACTTTTGCCCCTTCCCTCAACCTCTCTATTCTCCATCGATCCGTCCAGCAAAACAGAAACGAAATCCAACTGGTGGCCATTCCTGCTTGTCACCTGGCAGTGCCCTGAAACCAAGGGGCATCTCCACCTCGGAAATGATGCCGTTTTGTACTGCTTTGTTTCCTTTTCTTATTTATTTAGAGTATTGACTCCTCGCTCTTCAGCCAAAAGGCTCTCAGAGGGGCTTACAAATTGTTCATTAGACATTTCCCTGTCTTCAGGCTTACAATCCAAAAAGACAAGAAACAAAAAGAGAAGGGAATGGCAGTGGAGAAGGGGAAAAGTTTCGCACACCTTCTCTCCCTCTGAGGCCTGGACGAAGGCAGATGGAGCAGAGGGAGTGACCATCCTCTTACTGCAGTTACGCCCAATGGAGCTGGCCTGCCCTTTTCTCTCCTCCTGGATGATGAAGCCATCCCAGAGAATTATTCGATTTGTAGTTTTCTGAGGTTCCAGCAGGCTTTGCCAGAGGAGGCGGATGACCTTGTGAAACTGCACATCCCAGGATGCCCTAGGAAGAAGCTCCTGCCCTGAAAGTAGAATTCCAGAATCCTAGAGCTGGAAGAAAGCACAAGGGCCATCCAATCCCTTCCATGCAGGAACTCACAGTCAAAGCACCCCTGACACATGGCCCTCCAGCCTCTGCTTCAAGACTTCCAAAGAAGAATACTCCCCAACTCTCCAAGGGAAGGTGTTCCACTGTCAAATGGCTCTTACTGTGAGGACGTTCCTCCTAAAGTTTAGGTGGAATCTCTTTTCATGTAGTTTACATTCATTCTTCTCTGTCCTATTCCCTGGAGCAGCAGAAAAGAAGCTTCCTCCATCCTCAAGAGGACATCCTTGGAAATGGTTAAAGAGCGCTTGGTGCGAGACGTGAACCAAAGCAGACTAGTCTGACAGAGGGCTTGATGCCTTTTTAGGGACCGGTGAAATCCCCACTTTAAGATTGACCCTTTTATTCGCCTTTGTATGCGAGCTTTGCTGATTGTCTTCATCTCTCTTGATCTTCTTTTTTCCAGTGCTGTTCTTTAGATAGAATCTATTCTTGAGGATGCTAAGCAGGGGTGGCTGAAGATGGCCCTTGTCTGGGCGTTGTGGGGAGTGTGTGGGGCTTGTTAGGGGGGTGTCTTGTCTTTTCCTGAGAGCAGAAAGAGGAGGAGGAGGAGGAGGAGGAGGCTGAGCCCCGGTGTTGTTTCTGGCTGCATCCAGTAGCTGGTGCTGTGTGTCGTAGTTTTGTCGGAGCGCCTTTGCACTGAAGAGAGGGAAAGTGAGCAGAGTGGCTGCCTACGGCCATACCACCCTGAACACGCCCGATCTCGTCTGATCTTGGAAGCTAAGCAGGGTCGGGCCTGGTTAGTACTTGGATGGGAGACCGCCTGGGAATACCGGGTGCTGTAGGCTTTTATTTTTTTTGGCTGTTGCTCTTACTTTACAGCTCTAAGATACATGAAGCCACACAGCAAGCAGAGTTTTTCAGGTGGGTAGCCAAGTATGAACCTAAGGCCTGAGGAGGACTCACAGACCTTCCTTGGGGTTTGGCTCTTGGGGCCAGGCTCTTCCCTTTCTCTTTCTTCAGCCCCATCCATCAGGCCTTCATGAGACACTTCTGTCCTTTTTAAAAAGGGGAGAAATGCAGGTGGAAACAAGAAAAACTCCAGCCCAAAATGGAAAACACACTGATTCCCCAGAAAAGTACATTCAGAGAATTGTAGCCGGCTGGATTTCTTTGTTGTTTTAAGTAGGATTTTCTTCCTTTCTAAGAAGTTCACATAACAAGAGATGTAAATAAAAAGAGGCCAAACTAGCCTACAGCACCCGGTATTCCCAGGCGGTCTCCCATCCAAGTACTAACCAGGCCCGACCCTGCTTAGCTTCCAAGATCAGACGAGATCGGGCGTGTTCAGGGTGGTATGGCCGTAGGCAGCCACTCTGCTCGCTTTCCCTCTCTTCAATTGAATGGAGATAGAACAGAACAACAGCACCACCTGCTGGCCACTGAAAGAAACAACACCAGGACTCAGCCTCCTCCTTTTGTCAGGAATAGACAAGACACCCCCACTAGTCCCACCCCTCTCCCTAACCAGCCCCACAACAAGACTGCCCACAACAAGGCCCAGACAGGGGCCACCTTAAACCACAGGCCTCCTGCCCACTCCTCCCACTTTTGCACTGGGACCTGGCTGGAAGCTTCAGGGGCTCCCAGCAAGGAGAAAGGGGGCACCCATAAAGACCCTCAAAGGCAGGGCCACTCCTCTGGGGCTCCAAAGGGCCCTTCTCCCTCCTGCCCCAAGGCCACTCCACCCAGATGGCTTTCCATATTGACTGAAGCCAAGCCCTGGAGGCCCTCTTCCTTCCAGAGCCCCAAAGGACCCTAGGCCCCCAAAGGAGCAAGAGGCCTACAAGGCCCCGGTGCCCCTTGGACGTCCCCCATCCAAACCCCAAAAGGGCCCAGGCCTGCTTGGCATCCATTGGACTATGAGTCTGGAAACCAGGGTTTGAATTCTCACTTAGCCACGTAAAGCCACTGGCTCTCTCAGCCACAGTAGGTGGCAATGGAAAAAAGACCTCTGAACAAGTCTTGCCAAGAGATCCCCAGGATAGGGTTGCCAGACACGACTTGAAGGCATGCAATATCAAGAACAAAGAGAAGAATACCAGAAGAAGGGAGGGCCTCTTCTCCAGTCTGGGATTCATTCAGAGATTGTTTTCAATCTACATTTTATTCACAATGAGAGAGAAACAAGGACTATAACCCCCCTGTGCCCCTTGGCCTTCACCCATCCAAACCCCAAAAGGGCCCAGACCTGCTTGGCATCCCAGAGATGGGTCAGTTACCAGGAGTAAAACAGCTTCATTATATACCGCTTCATACTGAGCTAGCATTGTCTAAGCGGTTTACAACGGTAAGATAGAGTATTTGGGAAGCAGGTAACAAGCCTGCAAATCCTAGGTAAAATCCTAGGTAAAAATGAGCAGAGAGACCAAAACAGGCAAAAAGCCTACACCACCCAATTTCCCCACAATATTGGGTGACCATCTGCATAGGGATCTTGTAGCACCTTTGACACCAGTAGAAAAACAGAAGCTGGTAGCTGAGCTTTGGTAAACTCCTAAATCAGGTCCAAAACACAGTGTAGAAATCATCCAGTTTGAGAACGCTTGAATTGCTCTGGCTGAGTGCTAGGGAATCCTGTGAACTGCAGTTTATTGTGACACCAGAGCGCTCTGGCAAAGAAAGCTAAATGTCTCACAAAACTACACGTTACAGAACTCCTTAGCGTTGAGCCAAGGTAGTTTTAGGGGTCTGAAAATGGATTATTTCTGCAATGTGTTTTCGACCTCAGAAACAAAGCCTTGTTAGTCTGTTGCAGCAAAAACGAGTCCCAAACTCTCCTTTTTTGAAATAGTGCTCCCCGAATTTCCTAGGCATCATGGTCACTGGCATTGCAAAAACTGCTGGGTTCTTATTGTTGTTAGCTGTCCTTGAGTATGTTCTGACTTATGGTGATTCCATGGGTGAGACATCTCCTAAAATCTCTATTCTCCACTGTCTTGCCCAGATCCTGCAAGCCTTTGCCCACAACCCCCTTGATTGAGTCTATCCATCTGGTTTGTGGTCTTCCTCTCTTTCTTCTATCCTCCACCTTTCCTAGCATTATTGTTTTTTTCTAGTGATCCAAGCCTTCTCATTATGTGGCCAAAATACAGCCTGGTACAGACCTGGGGGAAGTGTCATCCTCGGGCCGAAACTAGGGTTCAGGACCATGCGGCAACCTCACGCTCCCGAACCCTAGCATGTAACAGCAGCGCCATAATGGTGGCCTCCCATCCACATGGGGGCCGCCATCATGACATACGTGAAGCGCAGCATCCAGATGCCACTGCAGTGCGCTTGCATCACAGATGCACAACAGTGCGCCAATGGCACGCGCATGATGTCCGGCGTGCGCATGGAGACTGCACCATTTCTCTGCTGCAGCCTCTGTCAGGAGTAAATATGGGCAGCTGCAGCCCACCCTTTCGGGAGGGTCTGTCGAGCCCCTATGATAGTCTCAACTTGTTTATTTTTGCTTCCAAGGAGAGCCCTGTTCTAATCTGTTCAAGAAGCCATTTGTTTGTCTTCTTAGCTGTCCATGGTATCCTAAGTACTCTTCTCCAGCACAACATTTCAAGTGACTTGATTTTCTTTCTGTCTGCTTCCTTCACTATCCAGCTCTTACATCCATATATGGTTCTTAGGAATTCAATGGCCTGGACAATCTTGACTTTAGTGCTCATTTGTATGTCTTTGCTTTTCAGTATCTTTTCCAGTTCTTTAATAACTGCCCTTCCCATTCCCAGACTTCTTATTTCTAGACTGCATTCTCCGTTTTGGTCAATGTTTGATCCTAGATAAGGGAATTCTTTAACTATTTCAATTTCCCTGTTGTCGAGATTGAATTGGTGTATTTCTTCTGTGGCTATTATTTTTGTTTTCTTTATGTTCAGCATCAGACCTGCCTTTGCACTTTCATCTTTGACTTTCCTTATTAACTGTTCCAATTCCTGAATATCTTCTGCTAATATTATGGTGTTGTCTGCACATCTTAGGTTGTTAATGTTGCTTCCTCCTATTTCACTCCTCCTTTTTCTGATTCTAATTCTGCTTTTTTATGTTGTTTTCTGCATATAAGTTAAACAAGTAGGGTAATAGGATAAAGCCTTGTCTGATCCCTTTGCCTATTGGGAACCACTCTGTTTCCCCAAAGTCTGTTCTGATGGTGGCCTCTTGTCCTTCGAACAGATTGCTAGTGGCACCCCAATGTCTTTGAGTGCGTTTCATAGCTTTTTGTAATATAGACAATCAAATGCTTTGCTGTAGTCTATAAAATGCATGCTGATTCATTTCTGGAATTCTTTGTTGCACTCCATTAGCCATCACATATTTACAATGTGGTCCCTAGTGCCTCTTCTTTTTCTAAATCATGCTTGCACCTCTGGAATTTCTCTCTTCATGTATGGTTGGAGTCTATGCTGCAGAATTTTGAGCACTGTTTTGCTTGCATGTGAGATTAGTGCTATTGCTTTTGATTTTCTTCTTTCTTTTATTGCATGAAGTGTTTCATCTGTCATCCATTGATTCTTACCTTTCTTTTTGGCCACTGTTAGTGTTCTTGCATTCATCTTTAATTATGTCTTTGACTTCTGTTCACAGTTCCTCAGGTTCCCTGTTGATTATAGTCAATAGTTCAAATCTGTTTCTTACGTTGTCCTTGAATTCATCTGAAATGTTATTCAGGTCATATTTTGGTATAATGATGGTTTCTGCTTTCTTCTTCAGCTTAACTCTGATTTTTGTTATAAGCAGTTTGTGGTCTGTGCCACAGTCATCTCCTGGTCTGGTTTTGGCCACAAGAATAGAGGTTCTCCGTCTTTTACTTCCAATGATGTAGTCTATCTGATTTTTGTGTTTACCATCTGATGATGTCCAGGTGTATAGTTTCTTATCTGCTTCATACAACCAGATATTTTCAATGAATAGATTGTTGGCCTCATAGAATTCTATCATACACTCTCCCACATGGTTTCTTGTTCCTAATCCAAACCGTCCTACTGTGTTTGGATTCTTCTTTGTTGCCAACTTTAGCATTCAAGTCTCCAATAACTAGTTTGAAATCTTGTGAATGTATGTTGTCAGTTTCTTCCTGGACTGCATCATAGAAACTCAATTTCCTCTTCATCTGCATCTGTGGTTGGTGCATATATCTGGGTTATTGTGATGTTTACAGGTTTACCCTGAAGTTTTATTGACAATATACAGTCTGACTTTGAGTTTTATCCTTTGAGTGCTCTAGCTATATCTTTCCTTAGTATGAAAGCCACCCCATTTCTTCTTGTTTTTTCCCCCCATTTCTTGAATAGATTACTGTATAGTTGTGTAGTTAAAGTTACTCATTCCTGTCCATTTGAACTCACTCACTCCTAGCACTGCTGTATTCATGCGTTTTTCTTCTTTACTATGCCTAGTCTGCCCTGGCTCATGCTTCTCATGTTCCATGTTCCAATTACATGTGTAGTGTTCCTTCTAACTATGCTTGTTTTCTCTCTCTCCCCCCCCCCCCCCCCCCCGCTCTAGTTGTGGTTATTGAGCTGTCTCACTAAAGGGTTTTCCTACAGCTCCTTAAAAAAACTCTGCCAGCTCCTGTGGTCTATGAGTCTTCATGCGCCATGGTGCTTGCTATTGGAGCCATGGGTGAAATAATTTTTGGAAGAGGTTTTTGTACACAAGCTGGGCCAAAAAGGATGTGAACAGCGAAAATGTTGACAAAGAGATATTGACTTGTGGCAGAGTGACCAGAGATCCTCACCACGAAGGAGGACAAGGCAGTGTAAAATGGAGACCATAAAAAAGTATGACGTCACAAAATATAAGCTACAAACAGTCATATAAATATAAATTAATACTTTGGGTGCTGCATCTGCAAAGCACAAATAACCCGATTTGATGCTGCTATACAGGAAGTAGCCTAAACCAAGGCTATGGCATTCAGGCAAGGGTAGTCTGTGGTGGCGGCCAGGGCGTTCGCACCAACTGGAGCCCTGGATATCAACCTCAAACCCTGGTCAAAGCTCTGAGGAACCTGCGTGGAAGGGAGTTGGAGTGACCAGGACTTCGGTGGGGGAGACAGTGAAGCCTGAGGCACCTCCGAGAGATTAATGGTGTTTTGTCAGAGAGGAGAAAGGTCCCTGGATGTTCCTTCTCATGGCACTGGCAGAGTTGGCTTTGGGAAGTGGTTTTTCCAAAGGGGCAGAAGGGTCTGGTGCAAGAGTGGTGGGGCTCCTTCAAGCAGAAGGCAGGGAATGACCTGGCAACTCCTGGGAACTGACCCCATCTGCTCTGGGATGCCAAGCAGGTCTGGGCCCTTTTGGGGTTTGGATGGGGGACGTCCAGGGGCACCGGGGCCTTGTAGGCCTCTTGCTCCTTCGGAAGCCTAGGGTCCTTTGGGGCTCTGGAAGGAAGAGGGCCTCCAGGGCATTGCTTTGATCAACCAGGAAAGCCATCTGGGTGGAGTAGGAGGGAGGAAGGATAGGGTAGGAGGGAGAAGGGCCCTTTGGAGCCCCAGAGGACTGGCCCTGCCTTTGGGGGTCTTTATGGGTGCCCCCGTTCTCCTGGCTGGGAGCCTCTAGAGCCTCCAGCCAGGTCCCAGTGTAATAGTTGTGCAGAGTGGGAGTCGTGGGGAGAGGCCTGTGGCTTGAGGCGGCTCCTCTCTGGGCCTTGTGGGGAGTCTGTGGGGCAGGTTAGGGGGGTGGGTTGGGACTAGTGGGGGTGCCTTGTCTTTTCCTGAGAGCAGAAGGGGAGGAAGAGGAGGAGGAGGCTGTGGCCCTGGTGTTGTTTCTATCTGCGTCCAGCAGGTGGTGCTATATGGCTTGTTCTGTTCTATCTCCATTCAATTGAAGAGCAGGAAAGCGAGCAAAGTGGCTGCCTACGGCCATACCACCCTGAACACGCCCGATCTCGTCTGATCTCGGAAGCTAAGCAGGGTCGGGCCTGGTTAGTACTTGGATGGGAGACCGCCTGGGAATACCAGGTGCTGTAGGCTTTTTGCCCCTTGCCTCAACCTCTCTGTTCTCCATCCATCCGTCCAGCAAAACAGAAAGAAATCCAACTGGTGGCCGTTCCCGCTTCTCACCTGGCAGTGCCCTGAAACCAAGGGGCATTTCCACTGCGGAAACGAGGCCGTTTTGTACCACTGTATTAATTAATTTAGACTTTTATACCTCGCTCGTCAGCCAAAATGCTCTCAAGAGCAGCTTAGAAATGGTTACTTAGAGGTTTATCAGACGGGAAGCATAATCTAAGGCCGCTCCGAACACAATCATGAGGTTTCAGGTTATTGCATGAGAAACTGCCCCGTGCATTTTCGGGCAATGGGAAGTCCTTCCGAATGCAATCGTGGGGTTTCACAGTATTGCCTGAGAAACTATCACACCCAATTTTGGGGAATTTTGCGCAATGGGTATTCATTCGAAATGCGATGAAGCGTCAATACGCTTTCATTTCTTTCGACATTGAGAGAAATTCCTCCAGTGTGATGAATTCCATAGACTTTATCTGCCCTTAGGCTGAAATAAAATAATAATAATAATAATAATAATAGTTTCTATCCTGCCTCTCCCTATATTGGATCGGAAATCTAAAATCGAAAAAGACAGAAAAGGAGAAGGATATGGAAGTGGGGAAGGGGAAATGTTCCACACACCTTCTCTCCCTCTAAGGCCTGGACCAAGGCAGATGGACTGGAGGGAGGGCCCATTTTCTTACTCTGGTTAGGACCAATGGAGCTGGCGTGCCCTTCTCTCCCTATGGATGATGGTGGAGAGAGGGAGGGCCTCCATCTTTTCAGCACAGACCTAATGGTGCCGGCCTCCCTTTTCTCCTTATGGATAATGGTGTACAGAGGGAGGGCCTTCTTCTTTTCAGGCAAAGCAAGATGGAGCTGCCACCCCTTCTCTCTCTCTCTGGATGATAATGGTTAGATCGGAGGCCTTCTTCTTTTCACGCAAAACCTGGCTCAGCCGCCATGCCCTACTCTCCCTATGGGTGATGGTCATAGAGGGAGGGCCTTCTTTTCAAGAAAAGCGCGATGGAGCCGGCCTGCCCTGCTCTCTGAATGATGGGGCCCTTCTAGAGAATCCTTGGATTTGTATTTTTCTCATGGACCAGCACGCGTTTGCAGAGTAGGGGAAAGTCCTCATGAATGTTTGCATGCCCGGATGCCCTAGGAAGGAGCTCCTACCCTGAAACCATTCCTAAAGATGGAAGAAAGCACAAGGGTCATCCATTCCAACCCCGTGCCATGCAAGAACTCACAGTCAAAACGCTCCTGACACATGGCCCCCCAGACTCTTCTTCAAGGCCTCCCAAGAGGAAGACTCCGGACGTCTCCAATGGAGGCTCTTCCACTGTCAAACGGCTCTTACTGTCAGGAATTTGTCCCACTGTTTTGGTGGACTCTTTCGCTCGCAACCCTTCTTCCACGTCCTATTCTCTGGAGCAGCAGAAAAGAAGCTTCCTCCATCCTCAAGAGGACATCCTTGGAAATAGTTAAAGAGGGCTTGGTGCGAGACGTGAACCAAAGCAGACTAGTCTGACAGAGGGCTTGATGCCTTTTTAGGGACCGGTGAAATCCCCACTTTAAGATTGACCCTTTTATTCGCCTTTGTATGCGAGCTTTGCTGATTGTCTTCATCTCTCTTGATCTTCTTTTTTCCAGTGCTGTTCTTTAGATAGAATCTATTCATGAGGATGCTAAGCAGGGGTGGCTGAAGATGGCCCTTATCTGGGCGTTGTGGGGAGTGTGTGGGGCTTGTTAGGGGGGTGTCTTGTCTTTTCCTGAGAGCAGATAGAGGAGGAGGAGGAGGAGGAGGCTGAGCCCCGGTGTTGTTTCTGGCTGCATCCAGTAGCTGGTGCTGTGTGTCGTAGTTTTGTCAGAGCTCCTTTGCGTTGAAGAGAGGGAAAGCGAGCAGAGCCTCTGCCTATGGCCATACCACCCTGAACACGCCCAATCTCGTCTGATCTCGGAAGCTAAGCAGGGTCAGGCCTGGTTAGTACTTGGATGGGAGACCGCCTGGGAATACCGAGTGCTGTAGGCTTTTTGCCCCTTGCCTCAACCCCTCTTTTCTCCATCCATCCTTCCAGCAAAATAGAAACAAAATCCAACTGGTGGCCATTCCCGATTGTCACCTGGCAGTGCCCTGAAACCAAGGGGCATTTCGGCTGCGGAAATGATGCCATTTTGTACTACTGTATTAATTTAGAGTATTGATGCCCCACTCTTCTTCCAAAAGGCTCTCAGAGCAGCTCACAAATTGACATTTCCCTGCCCCCAGGCTTAAAATCTTAGAAGAGAAGACAGAAAAGTAGAAGGATATGGAAGTGGGGAAAGGGAAAAATCCTGCACATCTTCCTTCCCTCTAAGGCCTGGACCAAGGCAGATGGACTAGAGGGAGGGCCCTTCTTCTTACTCTGGTTTGGCCCAATGAAGCTGGCCTGCCCTTCTTGCCTTTTGGATGATGAAGCCATCCCAGAGAATCATTCGATTTGTAGTTTTCTGAGGTTCCAGCAGGCTTTGGCAGAGGAGGCGGAAGAGCTTGTGAAACTGCACATCCCAGGATGCCCTAGGAAGGAGCTCCTGCCTGCCCTGAAAGTAGAATCAGAGAATCCTAGAGCAGAAGAGAGAGACCACAAGGGCCATCCAGTCCAACCTCCTGCCATGCAGGAACTCACAGTCAAAGCACCCCAGATGCACCGCAGACGCCATCCAGCCTCTGCTTAAAGACCTTCAAAGATAAAGACTCCCCAACTCTCCAGGGAGGGTCTTCCATTACCTTGCCCTACGAAGAACGCCTTAGGGAGCTGGGGATGTTTAGCCTTGAGAAGAGAAGGTTAAGAGGTGATATGATCGCCCTGTTTAAATACTTGAAGGGATGTCCTATTGAGGAGGGAGCAAGATTGTTTTCTGCTGCTCCAGAGAACAGGACTCGGAACAATGGATGCAAACTGCAGGAAAAAAGATTCCACCTCAACATTAGGAGGAACTTCCTGACAGTAAGAGCTGTTCGACAGTGGAACACACTCCCTCGGAGGGTGGTGGAGTCTCCTTCCTTGGAGGTTTTTAAGCAGAGGCTGGATGGCCATCTGTCGGGTATGCTTTGATTGGGAGTTCCTGCACGGCAGGGGGTTGGACTGGATGGCCCTTGTGGTCTCTTCCAACTCTAAATTTCTATGATTCTATGAAATCTCCATCCCTGGGCAAGGAGAACCAATCACAAGTACCTCCGTTTTCTCTGGATTCAGTCTGAGTCTGTTTTCCCTCATCCAGCCCATTACTGACTCCAGACAGGCATTTAGAGGGGAGATGCCATCTCTGGTCACCGCAGCAGTCGGAGACATAGAGAAATAGATTTGGGTGTCATCAGCGTACTGATAACACCTCGCCCTATGTCTCCGGATGATCTTGCCCAGCGGCTTCATGTAAATGTTAAATAGCAAGGGGGACAGTATGGCGCCTTTATTGTTGAACAAAAAAGTATTTATATACAAAAACTTTGCTAGGTCTTACTTTCAGGGGAGGCCTTATATTTAGCAATTCAGCAAAACCTCTACTAGGTCTTATTTTCAGGGAATGTCTTATTTTCAGGGAACCAGGGTGTATATATATATATATATATTCGTGTATATGCCTGAATATGTGTATGTATACATACATACACATATATATGTGCATATGTACATATACACCTATATACATGCACATCTTTATATATATATATATACACATATATGTGTGCGTATATATACATGCATATATATACTTGTACATATATATACATGCATATATATATATATATATACACATATATATGTATAAACACACACACCTATCAATATGTATGTATATATATTTATGTATATACACCTATGAACATACATATATATATACACATACGTGCACGTGTACATATATATGTGCATATATATGTACATACAAACTCACAGATACAAAAAGTAATATACTACAGGCTTGCAAGCAGAAATGGAATTAAATATTTGCACATGACTGGGACTAAAGGTTGTCTAGAGAGATCAAGTGGGGAAAACCACCCCCCAACACCCAGTTAGAGGTAGACAGCGGGGGCAGGAGGCATGAGCAGGTTCATCCTTGCCCTTCACCCCTCGCTGTTTCCCCCCGAGGAATTAGAAACAACTAATTCCTCACGGGAGCCGGAAAAGTCCCTAGGCGACCTGGAAGACGAGCCACTGAAGCAGACATGGGAACTGAAATTTTAAATGTCAGTGGGTAATCCCAGGACAGATGTCAAAATGCATTCCATACCAAAGCTCATTCAAACTGACTTTGAATTCGCATGGGAAAAGGACTTGTAACTGCAATGTTTTCCCAAATTTACATAATCCTGGAATGACCCATGGATGCATCCGCATTGGTCCTGCCTTGCCAGCAATCTCATGTGATCGTCTTTCCCGAAATAACACGGACTTGGTGGTTAACACCGAATTGGCGCTACTTTTTTAGAAAGGAAAAAAAAATGTCCTACATTTTTTTCTACATTTTGGCCTGCATTTTTTCCCTACATTTTGTGCTGGTTTGCTGGTAGCAAATGATGACAATCCTTGGTAAGTGGGAATGGGCCCAAGGCTAAACGTCTGACAAAACTACACTTCTCAGGATTCCCTAGCACTGAAGAAAGGCAGTTAAAGCGTTCTCAAACTGGATTATTCCTGCAGTGTGTTTTGGACCTCAGAGACAAAGCCTTGTTGGTCTGTTGCAGCAAAAATGGATTCTCCTTTTGGAGCCAGAGCTCCCTGGATATCCTAGGCAGCATGGCCATTGGCATTGCAAAAACTCCTGGGTCCTGCAGCTGCTTAAAACCTTCTCCCATGTCCTGCGGTCTATGAGTCTTCATGTTCCAAAGAGCTTGCTATTGCAGCCATTGACAGATTAACACTTGGCATGCTGCTTTTGAGGGTAAGTCACATTCTCAGCCTCAGAGGAAGCAGCATGAAACCACACAGCAAACAGAGTTTTTCATGTGGGTAGCAAAGTATTAACCTGGCAGGGCCCTTTGCATCGCATGACATGAGTGGGCATGGGTTTGGAGGGGTGGTCTTGCTTTCACCTGGATTTCCTGGATTTTCCCCAGGAGCTGCCGGCAGGGCGCTTGTCTCCTTTCTGAGAGGAGGAGGAGGGGAAGGATGCCTTTATTACTGGTGGGGTGCTTTGATTTGGAGTTCCTGCATGGCAGGGGTTTGGACTGGACGGCCCTTGTGGTCTCTTCCAACTCTAGGATTCTATGGTTTCTATAGACGCTGCTGTGTGGCATAGTTCTGTCGGACTGTCTTTGAACTGAAGAGTGGGAAAGCAAGTAAGGTACCAACCTACAGCCATACCACCCGGAAAACGCCCGCTCTTGGCTGCCAAGCAGGTTTGGGCCTGGTTAGTACTTGGATGGGAGACTGCTTGGAAATACCAGGCACTGTAGGATTTTTCTCTGTTTGTTTTACTTTACAACTCTAGGGTATGACATTCTTAGAAAGGAAGAAAAAAGCATTGAAAACTAAACAACAAATCCTCCTCCTGTTCCTCTCAGGAAGAAGACAAGCCCCCCCTCCCACCGTGGGCAGCCCCACAGATCTCCCCACAGGGGCCACCTTAACCCACACCTGCTTCCTACATCCCACATCAGACTCAAATGGCCACCAACGGGATCAGGTCTCTTAGGGGGCTTCTCTACGCTACAAGGAATGCCGCCTCACCCTAACATTTCCCAGGAGGCCCACCGTGACACCTGTCCATTCCCCAAATTTCCTATTTCAAGGTTTACAATGGTCTTACAAGAATTCATTCACCTGCTCTTTGTTCAGAGGCCTTCCCCATTAGCTGACCACCTCAAGAATATAACTGGAAACAAGAAGATCTGTAAAGATGAATAAAATCAGCAGAACTCACATAGAAAGGGGAAGAAATTGGAAAATCTTAACGTGGGGATTTCACCAAAAAGTCATCAAGCAGTGTGTGGGACGAGTCTCCATTGGTTCACCTCTGGAACCAAGCACTGTTTCCCTATTTCAAGGGATGTCTTCTTGAGGATGGAGAAAGCTTCTTTTCTGCTGCTCTAGAGAATAGGACAAGAAGAAGGGATGCAAGCTAAGGGGAAAAAAGATTCCACCGAACTAAACATTGCGATGAACTTCCTGACAGTAAGAGCCATTTGACAGTGGACGCCCCTCCCTTGGAGCCATGTGGAGTCTTCCTCTTTGGAGGTCTTTAAGGAAGGCTGGATGGCCATCTGTCAGGTATGCTTTGATTGTGAGTTCCTGCATGGATGGCTTCCAACTCTAGCATTCTGTGATTCTACTTTCAGGGCCTTCCCGCAGTTTCACAAAGTCTTTCCCCTCCTCTGCCAAAGTTGGTATTTCAGAAAAGGCCTTTTCCTTCCAGAGTCCCCAAACGAGCCTGGAAACCTGAAGGAGCAAAAGACCTTCAAGTACTCGATACCTCCTGGCAGTCTCCCATCCAAACCCTAAAAGGGCCCAGACCTACTTGGAATTCCAGAGCAGACGGACTACCCTGTTTCTCCGAAAATAAGACATCCCCATAAAAGAAGACCTAGTGGAGGTTTTGCTGATTGCTAAATATAAGGCCTTCCCCGAAAGTAAGACCTAGCAAAGTTTTTGTATATAAATACTTTTTTGTTCAACAATAAATGTGGCCGTAAGCAGAGGCTCTGCTCGCTTTCCCTCTCTTCAATGCAAAGGCGCTCCGACAAAACTATGCCACACAGCACCACCTGCTCGCTGCTGAAAGAAACAACACCGGGGCCCAGCCTCCTTCTTATACTCCTCTCAGGAAGAAGACCAGACAGCCCCCCATACCTTCACCCTATACAGACCCACAGATTCCCTGCAATGACCAGACAGCAACCATCTTAACCCACAACTGCTTAGCATCCCACATCAGGTTCAGAAGGCCACCAACTGGATGAAGTCACATAGGACTCTTTCAAACGGGGAGGAATTTCTCCCAATTCCGAATGGAGCCAATGCGAATTTATGTAAATTCGCTTGTTTAGCGAATTTACATGAACCCCTGCTCCGTTCAGAATTACTTCCCATTACCCGAAAATAACCCCCTCCTGCCCGAATTTGCATGCGAAGCTTTAATTCACAATAAGGTAAAACCCATGATTGCATTCGAATTGGCTTCCCTCTTGCCCGAATTTGCATGTGAAGAGTTAATTTGCAATAACATAAAACCCATGATTGCATTCGAATTGACCTTAAATTATACTTCCAATTTAGCCTTGTATGAAAGAGTCCTAAGGGTGCATCTCTATGATACAAGGAATGCTACCTCACCCTAACATTTCCCAGGATCCTCACTGTGATACCTGTCCATTTCCAAAATGCCTTGCGTCCCATTTCAAGGTTTACAATTGTCTTACAAGAATTCATTCACCTGCTCTTTGCTCAGAGGCCTTCCCCATTAGCTGACCACCTCAAGAATATAACTGGAAACAAGAAGATCTGTAAAGATGAATAAAATCAGTAGAACTTGCATAGAAAAGGGAGGAAATTGGAAAATCTTGACGTGGGGATTTCACGGGTCACCAAAAAGCAGTGTGTGGGACCAGTCTCCATGGGTTCACATCTGGCACAAAGCACATTTTCTCTATTTCAAGGGCTGTTCTATTGATGGAGCAAGCTTCTTTTCTGTTGCTGCAGAGAACAGGACACGGAAGAATGGATGAACACTACGGGAAAAGGGACTCCACCTAAACAGTAGGACAAATTCCTGAGAGTAAGAGATGTTTGACAGTGGGAGACCCCCCCCCCCCCTTAGAGACGTCTGGAGTCTTCCTCTTGGGAGGCCTAGAAGTAGAGGCTGGTGGGCCATGGATCAGGGGTGCTTTGACTGTGAGTTCCTGCATGGCAGGAACTTCTTCTATGTCCTATTCTCTGGAGCAGCAGAAAAGAAGCTTCCTCCATCCTCAAGAGGACATCCTTGGAAATAGTTAAAGAGGGCTTGGTGCGAGACGTGAACCAAAGCAGACTAGTCTGACAGAGGGCTTGATGCCTTTTTAGGGACCGGTGAAATCCCCACTTTAAGATTGACCCTTTTATTCGCCTTTGTTCGCGAGCTTTGCTGATTGTCTTCATCTCTCTTGATCTTCTTTTTTCCAGTGCTGTTCTTTAGATAGAATCTATTCTTGAGGATGCTAAGCAGGGGTGGCTGAAGATGGCCCTTGTCTGGGCCTTGTGGGGAGAGTGTGGGGCTTGTTAGGGGGGTGTCTTGTCTTTTCCTGAGAGCAGAAAGAGGAGGAGGAGGAGGAGGCTGAGCCCCAGTGTTGTTTCTGGCTGCATCCAGTAGCTGGTGCTGTGTGTCGTAGTTTTGTCGGAGCGCCTTTGTGTTGAAGAGAGGGAAAGCGAGCAGAGCCTCTGCCTACGGCCATACCACCCTGAACACGCCCGATCTCGTCTGATCTCGGAAGCTAAGCAGGGTCGGGCCTGGTTAGTACTTGGATGGGAGACCGCCTGGGAATACCGGGTGCTGTAGGCTTTTGGCCCCTTGCCTTTCTTTACCTCTCTATTCTCCATCCATCCTTCCTGCAAAACAGAAACAAAATCCAACTGGTGGCCATTCCCGCTTCTCACCTGGCAGTGCCCTGAAACCAAGGGGCATTTCCGCTGCGGAAATGATGCCATTTTGTACCACTCTATTAATTCATTTAGACTTTTATACCTCGCTCTTCAGCCAAAATGCTCTCAAGAGCAGCTTTGAAATGCTTACTTAGAGGTTTATCAGACGAAAAAATATGGAAGCATAATCCAACGGCAGTCCGAACACAAGGAAAAAAAAACTTACTGGAAAAAAGCCAAGAGAGGCCACTTTGTGAAGGGCTACAAGGAGGAGCCATCATTTCATGTTGAGTTTATTCCTCCTTTAATCTCTTACATTGTACAGATGACCTTACAGACCTATCATAGTGCTTGGCACAAGGCAAAGATGACCAGTCAACAACTCCATGCCTTCTTTCCTGAGAAACAGCCCAGCACCCAGCTGCAGGTTCAAGAGGGCCCCTGAGGAAGAGAGGATTTTTCCGAAAAAGTTTGCCGAGAGTCCTGCAGCCTGTCCTCCGAAGAGAGCAAGACCGCTCCAGCGTGTCTCTTACTCGGCCTCAGGTGGCCCTCCCTTTCCATTAAGACATTTGCCCCAGGGCCCCCCAACGCCCCTGGGAGTATGTGTTTGTGAAGAGGTTACTCTATTATAAGAATAATATCTGTTTATTTCGATGGAGTATGGTGGTATCAGTGGGGTCAGGGTTGGTGCCTAAGGAGGATTTGCAGTTTAGTTGCTGCAATGGAACTTCCAGGAAAAAGCGAGCAAAGAGGTTCACAATGCAAAGTCACGGCCTTGTCAGAGTTGTCCAAGAACAAGTAGTCTGTGCCTTACCCAGCTGTCCAGTAAGTCAGCAGGAAGCCAGCAGAGAAGATGCCTCCAATTCCTCATGGCAGTTGGCCTAATGCTGCATTGGAAATGCGGTAGGTTTACTCACCGTAGTAGTCATAGTAGATGGGAGCAGACTTGGCCAGTGACTCAATGGGCCCTTGGCTGCTTGCATTGAGCCACTCTGTCCCATTAAGGCCTGGAAGGTCCTCTGAGACGCTCGGGGCCTCCTCATCAATGAAGGGTTCAAACATCTCTTGCTGACGCTCTGCCTGGGAAACAAAATGTCTTCTGAGAGGGATGGGAAAGACAGGGGAGCCCCACCGGGCCGTGGTGTCCACGATCCAATCGTCATACATAACCCTGGTGTAATGAAACGGCCCGTAGCACCTTGCGCCACCCTGCGTCAGCAGTCCTTTCAGCCCCCACTGTCCAGTCCCCTTGGGGGACTGGAAGAAACAAGAGAAGAAAGCAGGGCTATTGTTAACTGCCTATATGTTTATTTGAGGTACTTTTGAGGAACATGGTCACTCCCACCTAAGGATCCCACCACTTGCACCCCATCAACTGGGTCTTCCCTGTTGGTTAAGATAAGATCTAAAATAGCTGATCCCCTTGTTGCCTCTTCCACCTTTTGGTCAATGAAATTGTCTTTGAGGCAAGTGAGGAATTTGCTAGATCTTGAGGATTTGGCTGGGTTTGACTTCCAGCAAATATCCAGATACAGTGGTCCCCCGGGTTACGAAGGTAATCCGTTCCGGATTACCTTTCGTAACCCGGAAATATTCGTTTCCCGGGGGACTGCTTTAAGGCCGTGCGGTTTTTCCCTTTCGCATCCCGGGGTTTTATTCGTATCCCGGGAGCGATTTAGCGGTCCCGCCGGTTTCGAGTCCCGGGGATTTTGTTCCCCGGGGGATTCGTAAACCGGGGGACCACTGTAGTTGAAGTCCCCCATCACTACTACATCTCTCCTTTCTGAGTGTGTGGTCATCTGTTCTAGAAAGGCATCATCCAATTCCTCTGCCTGAGTCGGGGGTCTGTAGTAGACTCCCACAGTAACATCCCTGTTATTTCCCTCTCCTTTAATTTTTATCCAGATGCTCTCCACATGACTTCCAGTATTGACTTCCTGGATCTCTTCACTGGTATAAATATCCCTGACATATAATGCTATTCCTCCTCCTTTCCCGTTTGGCCTGTTTCTCTTAAAAAGGTTATATCCCTCTATTTCTATATTCCAATCATGAGACTCATCCCACCAGGTTTCAGTGATGCCTATTATATCATATTTGCTTTGTTGTGCTAGGAGTTCAAGTTCATCCTGTTTATTTCCCATACCCTGTGCATTTGTGTAGAGACATCTAAGAACATGTGTTTCCTTTACTTGCTGCCTGTGCAAGTTTTTTTGCTTCCCACTGTTGGGTCCTTGCACTGTTTGCCTCGTTCCCTCTATGTCAGTTTGACTATTTTCTCCAGCCATTTTGCCTTCCAGAATACTGTCTCCCTCCCCCAACATAACTCAGTTTAAAGCCCTCCTGATCAGATTTTTGAGACTATTGGCAAAAACGTTTTTGCCAACTGGCGTGAGATGCAGCCCATCCTTTGCCAGAAGTCCCTCCTCATGGAACCGCAGCCCATGATCCAAGGATCCAAACTGTTCTCGGCAGCACCTTCTACGGAGCCAGTTATTCACCTCTGCTATTTTCCTCTCCCTTCCTGGACCATGCCCTTCTACCGGGAGAAGAGATGAGATGACAACCTGTGCATCCATCTCTTTCAGCTTCCTACCCAGATCCTCATAATCCCTTATGATATTCTGAAGGCTGTGCCTTACAGTATCATTGGATCCCACGTGACTTTCCTCCAACCCTCTACTTCTGTTGTGTGTGAAGTGACCTCCTCTTGGCCAGCAACTTTCTCTCTGTGTTTCCCAACCAAGACTGTTTGGTCCATTCTGCTCAGGAGAACCTCCTGCTCTCTATGATGATGAAGTGTAGACACCTGGGCCTCTAACCGCTATACTTTCTCTTCTAAGAGGGCCACCAACTTGCACTTGGGGCAGGTGAAGTTCCCCACATCTGTAGGGAAGAAGACAAACATCCCACAAGTGTTGCAGGTGGCTGCAGCAGGTCCCTCCGTGTCCATAGTGAGAAGTCTTAATGAGACACTGAAACAAGACTGTGGGCTTCTCCTGTTAAACACCAGCATAAAGAATCCCTGTGTGGCTGGCCTTTGTCCCCAAGCTCTGTTAGTGAGCTCAATCTACTGGGCCTATAGTTATCTAGAGAGCTCCTGGCTGCTAGCTCCTTTCACAGGCAAGTCCCTGATGCGCTTCCTCTGAATCCCCACAGCCCCTTAAGGGAATCGTAGAGTATCCTCTCTAGGAATCTCTAGGTCTTTCCGTATGACTTTTGGTTAAAGTTGACCACAGATTTGCACTGGAGGACCTATATATTCCCAGAAAGAACATATTAATCAAATCCGTGGATAATCCAATCCACAAATGTCAAAGCCACAAACATGGAGGGATGAGTGTATACTGTGGAAGTCATCCTACTATAATGATTTGAACTCTACATTTCTTTGCAAGCTTGCAGGAAAAACTGTCCATTTAAAGTAGGGGTTTTTTTTGTGGGGTTTTCATGCTATTCAGCCATGTTCTGGAAGAATCTATCCCTGATGCTTTATTACATCTTCAGAGCCTCTGTCAATGCCAGCCACAGATGCAGGCAAAGCATCACAAAAATGTCACCTCACAAAAAGTTATGGATGCCAGCTATGAAAGCCTTTGACTTCACATTATCCATTTAAAATTCCTGCAAGTATGTTGCTTTTCAAAAGCTAAAATGACTAAATTCATTTTTCTTTGACCAAGCATTAAATGGCTGCATGGTGACTCTATTTTTACTTTGTCCTCTCTTGTTCATCTATTCTTCTTCTTATTATTATTCATTAAAAAGAGGGGAAAAACCCATAAAATACATTCTTATAACGACTCCAAGTGTATATGTTCAAAATTACATTTGCAAGACGTCTTTTTTCCATTTCAATTATTTGTATTTTCTCTACATATGTGACTTCCTAACATCTTCCCAGTAAGTGGGCCAATTATGTGTTTATCTGTCTGGCTTCCCAATTCATATAAAAAACAATATGTATTTATTTATATATATATAAATTTTACCGACTCTAGCCATGATCATTCAAATCTATGCATGTGGATACCTACTAGCATCATCAGATATTCATATTCAATAACTATAAGAGAAGGAAAAGCTTCCATTGAATCATTTTGTGATCTGAAATCCTAGTCACCCCAATCTTCAGTTCTTGGATTTTCCTATGCTGTTGACTTTGAAGTCCATCTCTGTCCACAAGCTTCAGTAATAGGCGACCATTGATTCTCTATTGAATCTACTTCCTTGTTGTTCACAAGAGTTTATCCATTTCAATCATCTCTGCAATCTTTGTTAACCAGTCATCTAAATTTGGGACTTGATTACTCTTCCATAATTGTGCTACTGTCAATCTAGCTGCAGTGATCATATATAACAATATGCGCCAATATTTCTTTTCAGTATCAGCCGGAATCTTATTTAACATGTTCAATATTTCAATTTCCAGTTTTAATTTAAAATGTATTTGTAAAGCAGTTTCTATAAATTTATGGACTTCTTTCCAAAATTCCTGTATTTTCCCACATTTCCACCAAACATGATGCCATGAACCGATATCAGATTGACACTTCCAACATTTTTTTTGGTGGCAATTTATAGATTCTTGCCATTTTACTTGGTGTAAGATACTATTTTTGTTCCATTTTTAAAAAGTTTTCTCTAAGACTTTGTGATTTAGTAAATTTTCTTGTTTTGCTTCTTGCATAATTCCAATTTTCTATTTTTACTTTGTCCTCTCTTGTTCATCTATTCTTGCAGGTTTCTTATGGGGCCAAACAGCAGCGCAGAAGTATTGACATTAAAGTTCAGTCTTAGTCTAGAAAGGGACAACTTTGGATAGCCTGAAATGAGCTCTCCATGGCGCTGAATCTATTCAGGGGAACAGGCTCAGCAACTCAGTGGAAAAAGAAAGAGAGACTGGGGCATTTAAAAAGGAAACGAGAAAGCGGGAAGGGAAGAGGAAGAATTGGGACAATTAGATGGTTTGCAATGGAAGGAAGCTGAGGGGAAAAGGGGAGAGTGGAAGAGAAAGCAGTACATTATTAAAAGCAGCTGGGAAAGTGGGAAGTCAGAAGGTTTGAAGGAAAAACACTGCAAAGTGCACAAACACACAAGTTACTATTTAACATAACAGTTTATTATTATAAAATTCATTAATAACAAAGGTTGAGTAGTAACAGTTATAACAAAAGGCTAGTGGTAACACTAATAATTTTCATAATGTAAAAAATAGTAATAACAATAGTATCCCCAGCCTTTTTGGTTGGCTCCTCCGCCATTCATGGGACTCTCTGTAGGTTTTGCTAGCCTTGGCCTCTTAGGAGCTGATTCCTGCCATTCTCTGCAGATGGATGTAGGAAGGAAAGGAAGGAAGGGAGGAAGGAAGGAGCAGCAGAGGGGCAGAGACTTCCCGCCATCTGCCTCGGAAGGACTGGGAGGCTTCCTCTTTCATGGGGCTGGCTTTCATGGGGATGGAGGGAAGGAGGGAGGGGAGAAGGGGGAAGGAAGTAGGGAAGGAGGGTGGGAAGGAGGGAGGAGGAAGGAAGGAGGGAGGGGAGAAGGGGGAAGGAAGTAGGGAAGGAGGGTGGGAAGGAGGGAGCGGGAAGGAAGGAGGGAGGGAGGGGAGAAGGGGGAAGGAAAAAGGGAAGGGGAGGAAGAGGGGGAAGGAAGGAGGGAAAGGAGAAGGGGGAAGGAAAAAGGGAAGGGGAGGAAGAGGGGGGAGGAAGGAGGGAAAGGAGAAGAAGGAGAAAGAAGGAAGGAAAGCAGGAAGGAAAGAAAAAAGGGAAGGAGGAAAGAAAGGAGGAAGGAAGGAAAGAGGGAAGGAAGTGAAGGAAGGAAGGAAGGAAGAGGGAAGGAGAGAAAGAAAGAAAGAAAGAAAGAACGAAAGAATTGGGGGCGTGCTTATCAAATTTGCAGATGACACCAAATTAGGAGTAGCAGCTAATACCCCAGAGGACAAGATCAAAATTCAAAATGACCTGAATAGACTAGAAAACTGGGCCAAAGCTAACATAATGAAATTCAACAGAACTGCTTGAAATGCAGAGGGCTGAAAGAATTAAAAGGAGAGAATCTTTATGATAGATTGCTCCCAACTCTTGCTGAATTTATGAACATATCAATCCAAGAACTAAGTTGGAGCACACACAAAATCTATAGAATCAACTCCAAGATTGCGAGAGATAAAGGCCTGCCAAGAGACATTGTGATTTATTTCTTGAGACAAAATGTTAAAGAGCTACTCCTCCAATCGAGTTATCAAGGAAGGCTTGTTGTAGAGGACTGTGAGATCCAAATTTTTAAAGATGTGCCGAGAAGAATCCTCCAAAAACGAGATGCATATAAATTCCTGACAAATCAACTAAGGAGACAGAATCTTAGATATAAATGGGAGAAGTTGGAGGGAATCTCCATTTTCTTCAAACAAAGATGGATCAAACTGAACTCTATCCATAAAACTAGAGAGTTCTGGAAAAGACACCAAAAAGAAATTGAAGCAGTCCAAAAGCTTGATAAAAAGGATGATGATAAAGACGAAAATGGAGATGAAAAAGAAAATGAAGGACAAGAAAACTAAACACTGAGGAATTAAGCGGAAAAGAAGATGAAGATACAAATGAATCCGAAGAGGAGGACGAGGAAGAGGGAGAGGAAGTAAGCTCGAGAGAAACAGAGACAGAGGAAGCAGAACAAAAAGAAACTTTAGAGGGATACCCTTCAAGGGAAACCTTTGAGAAAACAGTCAATCAAGAAGAGGAATCAGGAAGAAAACTAAGGAAAAAACGTGCTAAGACAAAAGCCAAATAAGCCAAAACATCAAATGCAAAATGTACGTATACTATCTTGGAACATTCAAGGACTGAATAACAAATGTAAAAGAAAAGAAGTTTTCCACCTGCTTGGTAAAGAGAAGTATGAGATTATATGCCTACAGGAGACGCACATCAGACAAAAGGATGAGAGACTTTTGAGAAACTTGAAATTAGGTTCAGCATATATAGCTGCAAATAAACAAAAAAAGAAGGGAGTGGTGGTTTATGTTGCTAATAAATTAAATTCAAGAGAACTGTTTCATGACAAAGAGGGTCAATATGTAGGAATACAACTGGGACTATCAAACGCTGACATACTTTTGGTGGCCATTTATGCCCCTAATAATGGGAAAGCTAAATTTTTTCAAAAACTTAGAGAGTTGCTACAGGAATACAGTAACAAAGACATTATTATATGTGGCGACTGGAATGGGGTTATTGAACCAAGTATCGATAGATTGTCCCACAAAACAATAAAAGTAAATCAAGGAAAACTCCCAAACTCATGTTTTAGGTTGATACAAGATTTATGTTTAAGTGAAGCATGGAGACATAAATATGGAGATTTAAGAGGCTACACTTTCTTTTCCAATAGACATAAAACATTTTCCAGAATTGACATGTTCTTTCTTTCAAAATTGTTAGCTACTAGAATCATTAAACTCGAAACACTATCAAAATCATACTCAGATCACAATCCGATATTATTAACATTGAGAAAAGAATCTTCTGATTTCCGTTGGCATTTACAAGACTATCTGCTTGACAGTCCTGAGATTGTAAGCCAAGCCAAGGAAATCATAAAGAATTATTTTAAGGAGAACATAAATAAAGAAACTGACATAAAAGTTGTTTGGGCAGCAAGTAAAGCAGTGCTCCAAGGTTTCTTTATTAAAAAACATTGTGAAATTCTAGCTAGAAAGAAACAAAATATGAGACAAATATCGGATGAGATACTTAAAAAAGAGGAAATGTTGAGACAAAATCCACAAAATGAAAAAATTGTCAAAGAAATAGCTCTTCTGCAGAAACAATATAATATGCAGAACGCACAGGATATGGCAAATATGCTAAAAGCTTTGAAAGTAGGACAATTTTGTGAGGCAAACAAACCTGGCAAGTGGTTAGCCCAGAGGTTATGTAAAAACAAAGAAAAAAAACTAATTAATAAACTAGACGATGGACTTAAAATCTATAACGATAGTAAAGGAATAATGAAGGCTGCACATAAATACTTTAAGCAAATGTTTGAGGCTAAGAGATTAAACACTTCAGATATAGATAAGTATCTCCAAAATTGTCCTTTTCCGGAAATAAGTAAAGAAGAAATAGCTGAACTAAATAAACCAATTTCCATAAAGGAAATAAGAGGCGCAATACAACGAGCCAAGGCCAACAAAGCACCGGGACCCGATGGTTTCACGGCAAAATATTATAAAACTTTCCAAAACGAGATCATTGCCCCTCTAAATGAAGTCATGAATTCTACCAACGCGGACGGCCTACCTCAGACTTGGGAAGAAGCGAACGTCGTATTGATACTGAAGGAGGGAAGAGAACAACAATACTTGAAAAATTACAGACCTATATCCCTCCTCAACACCGATTATAAACTGTTTACAGACATTATAGCTAATAGACTGAAAAAGGTTTTACAGGTGCTGATCCAGGAAGATCAGTGCGGATTTCTCCCAAAAAGACATTTAAAGGATAACATCAGATATATATTAAATGTGATTGAGCATTACGATTTACATAATGAAAGAGAACTGGCACTGATTTTCCTGGATATCAAAAAAGCTTTTGACAGCCTTGACTGGAATATTATAATTAAAACACTAGAACGACTAAATATGGGACTAAAATTCACCAATTGGATAAAATCAATATACAAAAAACAATCTGCGAGAATAATAATCAATGATCAAAGAACAGAGAATATATTATTGTACCGAGGTACCAGACAGGGCTGTCCTCTCTCGCCTTTATTGTTTATTTTGGTATTGGAAGCACTTCTAATTAATGTCAGAAATGACCCAAAAATTAAAGGGGTTAGGTTTAAAGGGGAATCTCTGAAAGTATGGGCATACGCTGATGATATTGTGTTAACTTTAGAGGAACCTTTGATGGGATGTGGAAGTTTAATAAAGCAACTTGAAGATTTTGAGAAAGTAGCAGGTTTAAGAATTAATGTAGAAAAAACAGCTGTAATTACAAAGAATATGAAATTAGAAAATCAGAAAAAACTTAAGGATATTACTGGCTTCAATATTACAGATAAAATAAGATATTTAGGTGTCATATTAACAAGCAAAAATTCAAATTTGATCAAGAATAATTATCAAACTAAATGGGTTGAGATCAAGAAAGAAAGAAAGAGATGGAAAGGTCTAAATATGTCAATGTTGGGTCGGATTGCAGCTGTTAAAATGCTAACTCTGCCAAAATTGTTATTCCTATTCCAATGTATTCCAATTCTCAAACATGTTAAAATTCTTAAAGAATGGCAAAAACACCTAGCTGATTTCATATGGGCAGGCAAGAAGCCTAGAATCAAACTAAAGATATTACATGATACGCAAGAAAGAGGTGGATTTGCCTTTCCCAAATTAGATCTATATTATGAAGCCAGTGCTCTCTTGTGGCTAAAAGAATGGATAACATTACAAAATAAGAGACTGTTAAAGTTGGAAAGTACTAATAATAGATTTGGTTGGCACGGCTATTTATTTTATGATAAAATAAAAGCAAATCAACACTTTAATAATCAGTACATTCGTGCCTCATTGATACAGATTTGGATGAAATATAAAAACAGAATATGCCCTAAATTTCCCGATTGGCTATCTCCGCATGAGGCTTTATATTGTATGGACCCAAAAAGAAATGAAACATGGTTAAAATATAAAAATCTGATGGATATTGAGGGAAATATGAAGCTTCATGAGAAATTATTAGAAGAAGGATGGGAAATAGGATGGTTCCTATATAGACAGTTAAATCAAAGATTTAAAATAGATAAAAATCTGAGGGGTCTTTCCAACTCTAATTCTGAAATAGAGGAAATTTTATTGAATTCAAATAGTAAAACATTGTCTAAGATTTATAAAATATTACTAAATTGGTTCACTGAAGATGAATTAATAAAAGACTATGATTAAATGGGCACAAAACTGTACGAGAGAAATCCCACTGGAACAGTGGGAGAGATCTTGGAATAGGAGAATGAAATACTCCACATCCCAATACGTTAAAGAAAACTACTATAAAATCTTATATAGATGGCACCTGACCCCGGAAAAAATCGCTAAGATTTATAAAACGGGTAGTAATATTTGTTGGAACTGTCAGAAAGAAATCGGTTCTTATTTTCATCTTTGGTGGTCGTGCGTGAAAGCTAAAACATTTTGGAAACAAGTACATGAAGAAATTCAACAAATGTTAAAAGTGGAATTAAGATTTAATGCGGAAACCATGTTACTAAGTATGTTGAATGATGAGATGGAAAGGAGATATGGGAAAACAATATTCTTTATGCTGACAGCAGCGAGACTTGTTTTTGCGAAGTTTTGGAAATCTGAAAAAATAATAGACATTGATGAATGGAGGTACAAATTATATCATATGATGGAACTTGATCTGTTATCTTGTAAAGTGGAAAGCAAAGATAGCTCTAAATGGAAAGAGAATTGGGGAAAAGTCATTCAATATATGAGAGAAAAATGGGGCCAGGTGGCTGACTGGGCGTCAAATATGGAACAAATTGTATAATTATAAAGAGTACCTTTAGGAACTTGTATTTCAAATAAATATAACACAGGTAATAGGTAAATTAAAAATAAGCAAAGTTCTTATAAACAGGAGGTAATAAGACAGAATATGAGAATGGAAAATACAATAAAGAAACTTGTAAAATGGGCGTTATTGCCATAGAGGTAAAAGAGCAAAATATAAAGTAACCTCCAAAAGTAAACAAGGATAAAGCCTGCTACATATTTTGGAGGTTTAAGTTAAATTTTCTGTCGTTGTTGTTGTTAATGTATAATCTATAATACAAAAAGGTAAACAATCATTTGAAGATTATAACGTGGTCGACAAGAATTAGTTTGGGTAAAATCTATTGGAGAATGGAGAGTCACTTTTTTATTTATATATAATGTATCTTTCTTTTCTGTAAAGATTCGTCTTAGTTTATTTGGGGGAAAGTGGAAGTACAAAAATAATTACTCATAATTGATCTGACTGAAAAAATTCATGGAGAGTGAATATGTGAATTGATGTGAAACTATGTATAGCAAGTGAAATATAATGGATGTATAAAATATTTAAGTTAAAATATAATAAAAAGTATGTTTAAAAAAATGAAATTCAACATGGAGAAATGTAAGGTACTGTATATAGACAGAAACCCCCCGAAATGCATAGATATAGGATGGGGAAGACCTGGCTTAATGAGATTTATATGTGTGAAAGGGATGTAGGAGTCCAAGTAGATCATAAGTTGAACATGAGTCAACAGTGCAATGCAGCAGCTAAAAAGGCCAATGCGATTTTAGGTTGCATCAATAGAAGTACCGTGTCTAGATCAAGGGAAGTCATAGTGCCACTCTATTCTGCTTTGGTCAGGCCCCACCTGGAATACCGTGTCCAGTTCTGGGCCCCACAATTCAAAAAGGATGTTCAGAAACTGGAGCGTGTCCAAAGGAGGGCTTCTAAAATGGTGAAGGATCTGGAAGCCATGCCTTATTTGAGGAACGACTTAAAGAGCTGGGGATGTTTAGCCTGGAGAAGAGAAGATTAAGAGGTGATATGATAGCCCTGTTTAAATATTTGAAGGGATGTCATACTGAGGAAGGAGTAAGCTTGTTTTCTGCTGCTCCAGAGAACAGGACCCAGAACAATGGATGCAAGCTCCAGGAAAAGAGATTCCACCTCAACATTAGGAGGAACTTCCTGACAGTAAGGAAATGCCAGAGCAGGGCCACCAAAACAGTGAAGGATCTGGACACCATGCCTTATGAAGAAAAGACTTAGGGAGCCTGGGATGTTTAGCCTGGAGAAGAGAAGATTAAGAGGGGACATTCTAGCCCTGTTTAAACATTTGAAGGAGTGACACAATGGAGCAATGGATGGAAACGACAGAAAAAGAGATTCCACCTCAACGTAAGAAGGAACTTCCTGATAGCAAGAGCTGTTCAATGGGAGAAGATGCTGAGGAGTTGGAGTTTCCTTCCTTGGAGGCTGCTTTTAAACAGAGGCTGGATGGCCATCTATCAATGGGGATGCTTTGATGGAGAGTTTCTGCATGGTAGGTGTTGGACTGGATCAGAGCCCTTTTTGGGTTCTCCTCCAACTTTACGATTCTATGATTCTATGAAGGAGGAAGGAAGGAGAGAAAGAAAGAAAGAAAGAGATAAGGAAGTGAGGGAGGGTGAGAGGGTGAGATGAAGGAAGGAAAGAAAGAGGAAAGGAAGTGGAAGGAAAGAGGGAAGAAAGGAAGGAGGAAGGAAGGAAGGAGAGAGGGAAGAAAGGAAAGAAAGCAAGAAGAAAGGAAAGAAGGAAATGGAAGACAAAGAGAAACAAATTAGGAAGAAGGAGAGGGAAGGGGAGGGATGGAGGGAGGGAGGGATAAATTAAACAAGAGAGGAAAGGAAAGAAGGAAAGAAGTAAGGAAAGACGGGAAGAAGGAAAGAGGGAAGGAAGGAAGGCAAGAAAAAGTGAAGGGAGGGAGGGAGGAAGGAGGTAGGTTGGTAGATAGGAAGGAAAACAAAGGAAGAGAGGAAAGGTCAAGGGAAAGTGAGGGAGGGAAGGAAGGAAGGAAGAAGAAAGGAAGGAAGGAAGGAAGGAAGGAAGGAAGGAAAGAAAGAAAGAAAGAAAGAAAGAGAAAGGAAAGAAGAAAAGGGGAAGAAAGGAAGAAAGGGGAAGAGGAAAGAGAAGGAAGGAGAGGAGGAAAGAAAGAGAGGAGGAGGAAGGAGAGAAAAGAGGAAGAAGGAGAGCAAGGGTAGGAAAGAGGAAAGGGGAAAGGGGAAGGAGAGGGAAGAGGGAAAGGGAAGGAAGGGGAGAGAAAAGGGAAGGGAAAGGAAGGGAAAGGAAGGGAAGGGGAAGGGAAGGGGAAGGAAGGGAAGGGAAGGGAAGGGAAGGGAAGGGAAGGGAAGGGGAAGGAAGGGAAGTGATGAAGGAAAGGCAGGGAGGAAGGACAGAGAGGAAAGGGGAGGAAGCCAGCACTTAGGGGAGCCCCCGGCTGACTGGCCAGGAGTGGCAGGAAGCACATGGTGGGCAGGGGCTGCTGAGAGATGTAGTTCCCTCCCTTTCTTCCTTGGTCAGAGCACCCAGCTGGACTCTGGAAGTTGAAGCCCCAGAGCTCAATCCAGCCTTAGCTTTTGGGTGCTAGTGCTCACCGTCACTCGAACCCGGGATGGGCAGCTTGGCCTGGAGGGGACATTTTAACCCCTGGTGGAACCAGTGAGATGGTCGCGACCCAAATGGGGAAATGTCCGCAACCAGCGTCCGAGTGGCAAGAGTGGCAGAGCAGAAAGGCATGGCGGCATCCTTCCCTTCGTCCAGAGGCAGCAGAGTCCAAAGCCAGGTCTTGTGGCGTCTTCTCAAACTGCAGCCGGAGGAGGAGATGGGGGTCCTTTGGGTCACTCCCACGGCTCAGGGGGAAGGGACGGTCTGCGGGGGGAAGCAGAGATGTTTTTGGTTTGAGCATCTTCCCTTCTGAAGGGAAAGTCATCCCCCACAGAGAGACAGAGGGAACTTAAACTCACTGCCATGGAAGGCAAGGCGTTCCACTCTGGCTGCAGCAGAGCTTGGAGTCCATCCGGTGTACCAGGTTCAGTTTCAGGTACACATTGGTCAAGATATCAACTGCAAACCTGAAGAAAAGAGAGAGGGAGGCCAGAGAGAGAGGTGACAGAAAACTAAGATTACTGGTTCAGAGAGCTGGATTCCTATAGCTAGCCCCACTGGCAACTTTGACCCCCAGCCCTGTCTTGAACCCAACTTACTCTCTATCTATGGAGATGTCCGTCCTCGTCGTCTTGGGTTTGTGGACCTGGCCGATTATGATGTTCCCCAGCGATGTGAATAAGTGTGGGAGCCAAGACTCCAGAAGGCTTTTATCAGCAAACGATCCTACAATGTCTGAAACCATTTTCATTGCATTCACCTGAGGAGGCAAGGAGATGCTCGCTTCAGTAAGAGGACTGCTCTAGTCGACCATGAGGAAAGAGGAAAGAAAGGTCACCAGCCGACGGGAACCTACCATGTATTCCTACCTTGTGGAGGAGTCATATGAGGGTCAGCCACTTACCTTGGCCAAAATCAGCTCCTTATTGTCGGCACACAGCCAAGAACCTTCGTTCAGTTTGTGCAGGGAGCGATTCAGACAGAAACCTAGGTCGCATTTGGAAGAACACATGACCTGAAGCATCATATCTCCACAGATTCTACAGAAAGGGAAGGAGAGATAAGTGGCATCCTTGCTGGACTCTCAACCCCTCAGAGGGCCAATAGGGATGCATGGGAGGAATCCACCTACTTTTCAGGCGATGCCATGAAATGCTCCAGCATCAGAGGCAAATGCATGCAAGCAATCATGTCTGCCATGTCACTCCTCTCTTCTTCTTCTTCTTCTTCTTCTTCTTCTATCAAACTGGATAACTTCTTGCAAAGACAATGCAAGGCTTCCGGTGTCTGTCAGGAGGGAAAAAGAGAGCAGGGGAAAATGAGATGCTTCCATTTGCTGTATGTGACAAACCTGGAATAAGCATCAGTGAGACTCTCTTTCCTCACCGGCAAAGCGTTAAGATCCTCCAGGTCAAACCCCTGCGAATTGCCCTCCAAGTAAGCAGAGGTCCTCTGAGGTTCTGGGACTCTAAAATGGGGCAGAAAAGACCATGAAAGAAATGGGGCCAAGATGCTGCTGCAGAAGCACCCCTTGCAGGGACATCTTTATGTGCCACTCATTCGGTCTTCAGCCAAGACCAGAAGTGAGAAGAACTTACCTATCTGAACTCGGACCAGGAGTGCATTCAGCCTTCTCGGGGCAGATATCACTGTCCGAATCCTGTAAATAAAAGGAAAGTGGTTAGAAGTCAAAGAGGTAGAAGGAGATGGTCTTGGGTAGCCCTGATCCTTACCATGAAGAATCATAGAGTTGGAAGAGACCACAAGGGCTCTGATGCAGTCCAACCCCCTTCTTCTGCCATGCAGGAACTCTCCATCAGAGCATCCCCATTGACAGATGGCTATCCAGCCTCTGCTTAAAGACCTCCAAGGACAGAGACTCCACCACTCTGGAGGTAGAAGATCATCTTTGGGTGGCCCCAATCTCCAAAGCTTTTCCCTCTGAAAGGAAGGAAGGGAGAACCCCAAGTTTCACCCTTTTTTACCCATGAGTTCACAGAGCATTTGTCACACATCTCCTCCTCATCCTTTTCTTTCTCTGCTGCTCCTAATGATACTTCCTGTTCTCCCTCATCCTATCAAAGGTAAAGTAGATTGGGTTAGTGAAGTCCTCCAAAGAAAAAGGGGGGGGAGAGGACTCTCTTTAGTTACCATGAAAAAGACAGTGCTCTCCACTGCAGATGTCCCAGGGATTCCTTCCTCCACATCGATCATCTGTGGTTCTGGGGAACTGAAATATTGATTTATTTCTTATATTTATTTGTATCCCGCTCTCTTCCCAAGACTGGGACTCAGAGCAGCTTCGCAGCATTAAAAACAGTCCAATTAAAACATTTAAAAAAAAAAAAAGTACGTCAAAAAGGAATGAAATTATTTTAATTATTAAAATGGTCCAATATCCCAGCCTGTCCTCATAACAATTCCTTAAATGCCTGTATGAACAGGTCAGTCTTCACCTGCCGGCAGAAGACCTTCGGGGAGGGAGCCATTCTGACCCATTCCCTGGGAGATCAGGGAGTCCCAGAGCCTAGGGGCAGCCACCGAGGAGAAGGCCCTCTTCTCTCTCTCGCGTCCCCCGCAACCGTGTTTGTGAGGATGGTGTCGGGAGGGAGAGAAGGGCTTCTCCAGAGGATCTTAGAGTCCAGGCCGGTTCATACCAGGAGAAACGGTCGGCCAAATAGTGTGGGCCTGAGCCATATAGGGCTTTATAGGTAATAACCAGCACCTTGAATTGTGTCTGGAAACAAACTGGCAGCTAATGAAGAAAGACCCCTTGCAGGGACATCTTTTATGTGGCACCCGTTTGGTCTGCTGCCAAGACCAGAGGTGAGAAGAACTTACCTGTCTGAACTAGGAGTCCATGGGCAGGTGTCTAAATTCTGCAAATGAATGGAGAGTGTTTAGAAGTCAAAGAGATACAAGGAGATGGGTTTGGGGTGGCCCTGATTCTGACCGTGAAGGGGTAGAATCATAGAATCGTAGAGTTGGAAGAGACCCCAATTGCCCTGATCCAGTCCAGCCCCCTTCTACCATGCAGGAACTCTCCATCAGAGCATCCCCATTGACAGATAGCCATCCAGCCTCTGCTTAAAAACCTCCAAGTACAGAGACTCCACCACTCTGGAGGTACAAGGAGATGGCCTTTGGGTGGCCCCGATCCCCAAAGCTTTTCCCTTTGAAAGGAGAGAAGAGAGACCCCCATTTCACCCTTTTGTTACCCATGATCCCACAGAGCATTCGTCAGGCATCTCCTCCTCATCCTTTTCTTTCTCTGCTGATCCTAAAGGTACTTCCTTTTCTCCCTCATCCTATCAAAGGTAAAGTAGAATGGGTTAGTGAAGTCCTCCCAAAAAAAAAAAAAAGGGGGGGGGGAGAGGACTGTCCTTAGTTACCGTGAAAAAGACAATGTTCTCCTCTGCAGATGTCCCAGGGATTCCTTCCTCCACATCGATCATCTGTGGTTCTGGGGAACTGAAATATTGATTTATTTCTTATATTTATTTGTATCCCATTCCCTTCTCAGGACTGGGACTCAGAGCAGCTTCACAGCATTAAAAACAGTACAGTTAAAACATTTTCTTTAAAAAAGTACATTAAAAAGGAATTAAATTATTTTAATTATTAAAATGGTCCAATATCCCAGCCTGTCCTCATAACAATTCCTTAAATGCCTGTGTGAACAGGTCAGTCTTCACCTGCCGGCGGAAGACCTTCGGGGAGGGAGCCATTCTGACCCATTCCCTGGGAGATCAGGGAGTCCCAGAGTCTCGGAGCAGCCACCGAGGAGAAGGCCCTCTTCTCTCTCTCGCGTCCCCCGCAACCGTGATTGCGAGGATGGTGTCGGGAGGGAGAGAAGGGCTTCTCCAGAGGATCTCAGAGTCCAGGCCGGTTCATACCATGTTAAACGGTCTGCCAAATAGTGTGAACCTGAGCCATATAGGGTTTTATAGGTAATACCCAGCACCTTGAATTGTGTCTGGAAACAAACTGGAAGCTAATGAAGCTGTTTGAACAGGGGTGTTGGGGAACCCGTCTCCCAAGACTGCCTCTGTGGCCTGGGAGATATCCCTTTTGTATCTCATGACTTAATCTTTATTAGGCATGGTTCACATATCACAACATCTCACAATACATATAGTGTACACATGTTAATAGTCAACAGATCAGCAACATCAGATTTAAAATTAATTAAAATTGAGCTTAAAATTCATTTAATTTCAACCACACTCTTGTTGCCTTCACAAAGAAATTAGCCATTAATCTAGTAATGTTTGGGTTCCAATCTTCTAATAAACTATTCACTGATATCCCAATCATACAGGTATTCATTTCCGAAAACCTTCTCTGCAGCTTTTCTCTTGGAGTTTTGTACAACGGAGAAATTAATAAGATATGATGGAGGATATTGGGGGCTCCTCCACAGAGGCATTGACCGTTCAGAAAAGGGGTCTTAGAATATCTACCCTTAGTAACATTAGAAGGATGAACATTCAATCTAGCAAATAAAAAAGCCTTCCTTGACACTTGCAATGAAGGAGATTGAAAATAATCTGGTATCTTACCCTGCAAAGGGGGGATACCAAGCACTCTAGGGCGGGTTGGATAAGTCAACTGATATTCTCTTCCTACTAAACAATCTCTAATAGAATCAAAACATTCTTTTTCATTTAATAGAAGAAGAGAATAAAGTTTAGGCCCATAGAAGTTGCTTTGTGTTCATATATTTTAACCCATCTAGTATAATTGTCTGTCAATAAAATCCACAAGAGACTAAAATTGTTGGTCCTGAAATGGATTTTCAACCAAAATTTGTAAACCATCAACCATGCTGTTGTTTCAAGGGTATTCAAACCTAGCCACCACCCTGCAGACCTCTATTAGTGGCCCGAGTGGTGCTCCTGGCGGAAATGAGCCACCATCCCTCTCTGGGGAAGAAGCAGCTCCGCAGCCTGGGAAGCAAAGGCCAAGAGGCAAGGAGGAAGATGATGAAGGTTCCTTCTATCTCAGGGTCCACTGCTGGAGAGAGGCCAACAGTGCCTCCTTGGACTAAAAAATGGACGCACTATATATAACCACCCTGCACGTCTCAGGTGTGCACCGGAGCCCTAATATATTATGCCCATATGCTTGAATTTGAACCATCCATGGCCCAACCTAAGGATGAATGCATAGAAGTGACTGGTGAAAGGGCCTCTGGAAGCCAAGATTGACTCCACTGTAGAGAAAGAGCAAGACCAGGGAGAATCCAGACCAAATGTGTCTTGGAAAAGGGAACTTGCCTACCTCTTCCAAAAGGTAACACACTGGCTTCCTAAGGGGGCCAGGCATGACTTTTGTGTTGATTCCCTGCCTGCTTAGGAGGAAATGGAAGAAGGAAGGAAGGAAATGAGGACTTACCCTAGATCTTCATTGTCCTCATTGGGGTGTTTGCGACCTGGGAAGAACCCCTTAAAAGGTTTCTTGAGCCCCTGAAAACTTTTCTTGACCCCCTTCTTGACCTTCTTCCAAGTAGGTATCTTGAAGCCCTGTAAGCAAAGGAGATGAATGAGAAAGAGAGAAGGGATGGGTGGCCAGACTTAGCAAAGCCCAAACTGCCCCCCACCCCGCTTGACCTGTCCTCCTCACTCACTTTGAAGAAGTCAGTTACACCCGACATGGTCAACGACGGAGGAGCCAAGGAGCCTGCCGGAAAGATGTCTGACCACCAGCTGGAGGGAGATGGCCAGCAACCAATCCTTTGGATTCCAGAATGGTCTCAACATTCCAGACCAAGATGGAGCCTTTGTGACTAGGCTAGGATTATCTTGGACTCTGGCCAAGTGGGCAGAGGGTTGCCATGTACCTTCATGGGCATTGATCCTCTGCCTACAAGGGCAGGCATCCTCAATATTCTTCAAAATGGGAGGTCACACTTCCCGAGGGGGCATGGTTTCTCCTCTAAATGTAATAACAGGGGATCCCATAAGAAGCCCCTTGAGGCCTCAACACCTTTTAATTTATATTTTGTGAGGATGGAGGGGGGGGGAGGCACCATTGTTGAGGCCCTGCTAGGATTTCTTCCTCCATTTTGAGAAGGGCCCTCTGAGTTTTGAGAGTGTGAACCCATAATAATAAGCCTCCTTGAAGTGACTTGAAGGCACACATCAACAACCAGCTAATGTGTTGTAATGGTTTGAATATCGAACTACAACTCTGGAGACCAGGGTTCAAATCCCCTTTCAGCCATGTCATTCCAACTTTCAAGACATTTTCAGTTTGTGGCAAACCTATTGCAAGGCAAGTTTCTTCAAGACCAGTCACAGGAGCAGAGCACTGCTTCCTCCAAACGCTTTGCCGGCCCAGAGCCCTTCCTTACATCTCTACACAGCCTTTGCCTCCCAAAAGGCAGGAAGCCTTCTGCTCATCTCACCTACAGAGCTCCCTGTTTGGGAGGCTGATGGGGATGTGGAGAGCCTGCCGGACGTCATCCGCATTCAGCCAGAGGTACATGGCCATGGCATTGATGCACGGTGGCACCCCTGCAATGGAGCCCACGGTCTGGAAAGGAAATCACAAGAGGCAGAATGAAGGGAAATGACCCAAAACACTTCCTCGACTGGTGGCTGCACCTCCTTAGGAGTATGTCTCCATCCTCTGTACCTCACTTTGTGCTGACACATCCCCTGTTTCTGTCTTGGGGCAGACTTTAAGGCACGTAGGACAGTCTTCCTGGATCAGACATCAGGGGATGCTGGGGGTTCCAATGCCAGCAGGGCAGTGAGTTGTTCCAGCTTTTACTCCAGGTTTCAAAGGACTATCCAAATAGCTAAACTATATTACCCAAACAGACCCAGCACTTTGGACAGCTCCTTCATTTTCAGATAGGAGTCCAGATACTGATGTCCCTCAAGAGGGGATCTACCTCCTACCCCACTTGCTATTAACACATTTTACATCCCTTGTCTATCATATATATATATAAAAAGATGTTCTGGGAATTTGGGGATGATTATAGGATAGAATCATAGATTTCCTCCTTAGCCAGCAATCAAGAGGTGAGGAATGCTGGGAGTCTGCAGTCTTCATCTGGGGCGGGGTGGGATGCTACCTGTCCTCGCCACACAAAGGTTACATTCTCACCTCAGCCGGCCTGCAACTGACCGACACAGGGACCACTGAACTGGTAATGATGGAAGAGGTTGGAGAGGTCAGCTTTGTAATGGTCCTGGTAGTGCGCCCCTCCCCAGAGGATGCGTAAGGTTGTAGATGTTGAAAGCCAATCCCATAAAGGACTCCATACACTTGATATCTTGGAATGGAAACAGGAAAGGAAAAGAGAGGAGCATTACCAATGCTCTGTGTCTATGTGCA
Source organism: Urosaurus nigricauda (assembly GCA_034509955.1). Taxonomy (NCBI): domain Eukaryota; kingdom Metazoa; phylum Chordata; class Lepidosauria; order Squamata; family Phrynosomatidae; genus Urosaurus; species Urosaurus nigricauda. The sequence continues at coordinate 70,106,243 of JAOEGL010000006.1, read as the reverse complement.
TGAAGGTGCACAGAAGCAGGCCTTTGCATTTCCAGAAGACATGACTCACACGGAGATCTCTTAAAAGGCCCTGAGCCTCAGGGTGAAGCAGATGGTGCTACATCCCCTGTCTGATGCTCTGCAGAGGATCTGTTTGCAGTTGTCAGGCACCCAGAAACCAGGCAGGGCTATTCCAGGACTCTCCATTGAACCCTTTATCCTTTTGGCCACCTGCTAGTCTTGCTCAATAGAATTACAGTCATTACTTCAGTTTGCTGAAGGGAGGAGGAATTGTTTAATATGCAGAAGCTTTAGGACAAGGCTGGTCCAGGTGGCCAGATGCAGTCCCAGGAAGAACTCCAGCTCTGGGTACAAGAGATGTTGTACTGGTTGAGATGAAAGAATAAATCATTTTATTATATATATGTGTGTGTGTGTAAGGCTGTTTCAGTCTGTGGCCAGGCAGACTGATGAGCCTATTAAAGGCTGAATGGCCCTGGGCCTTCAGAATCCAAAGGAACACCTCTCCCCACACCTCACCCTTTCTCCAACTTTCTATATAATTTCCTTGGAGAAACACAAACGGTGGTTGCCTTCTTGTTTTGGCCAAGTGACTTTGTAGACATGGGGGGCTTAATAAGAGCATCCAAAGACCCCTGTAGAGCCCATGGATGGATTTCTGGGTGCCTATGAAAAGGATGTGCAAAAATGCCCTCTTCTTGGATTCCAGGCTTGCGCCCAATTTGATTTCATTTTGGCACCCAAAGCCAACAGGAATCTAAGGATCCTGTAGCTGAATACAGTTTTAGATGATTTATACCTTTTGCAATTGTTTTAAAGTATTTTAAATTGCCTTTTATCTCCACATCGCACTTAGGTCTTATGATACACGACAGAAAGGACAGAAGGAAAGAAATTCATGTAGTGTGTGTAAAGCAGATAAATTTAAAGGAGAGTTTTGTTTGCACATTGCACTTGGGTCTTATGATGTAAGGAAGAAGAAAGGAAGGAATGTCGGTCCTGTAGGAGACTGTGCAAAGCAGTTACATTTAAAGGAGAGTTTAATGTAAGGGGCCATAGGTCCATCGTTCACGGCTGTGATGCAATTGGCAATTGCTGTTTTCATTGTCAGAGAAGTTGCAGGTCCCATCGCTGCAGCAGTTTTCATTCAAAGAGGCCCACAGGCTGCAGGAGAATAGAAAATATGTTGATGGGGCAGGATGAACTGATAAGGGGCATAAACTAGGAGAGCAAGGAGAACCGTTGCAGGCACCCAAGGGATCCAGCAGCCCAGCTCCATGTCTTAAAACAGAATAACCTGTACCCAAAACATCATCTGTGACAGGCATCTGGCTAGAGTTTGACTAGAAGGAAGGTTCTGCAGGGTTCTTGCCAAGTTTTGCACAAATCCATTTCTTGCTCCCTGCCCTGCCCTGCATAGAAGGTGGGGGCATGTGTCCACTTGTGGGGAGGTTGGCCAGCACACCTTTGCCTGAAGGATCATTGGCTTGGCGCAGAACCTCCAGGGTTTTCAATAATTCCTTACATCCTGGGCATGGGACTAGGCTGGCTGACCCTTGGGGTCCCTTCCAGCTCTACAAGCCTGTGGCTCCATGGACCCCCCAGGGCTCTGTCTATGATGCTCCCCTCCACCTGTCCACCCATTCATTCAACCCCGAGAGGCCCATAGCAGCTCTACGGCATCCGGATGGGGCTCCATGGGGCTGGGATTTGACTAGGGGGCCCTTACCCGAAGCAGCCCCTGGGCTTTCGGGCAGGAGAGTGCAAACCCCATTGGGCAAAGAGGTTCTTCTGGAGGCAGAGAGGAAGGGAAAGAACCCCCCCCCCCACTCTCCCCTCTTTCTCTCTCCAAGGCTCCTGGATGGGGTCCCCTCCCTCCCACTCTTCCAGGGGGTCTTAAGGGAAGGGGGTGGGAGAGAGACCCCTCCTCAAATGGGTCGTTGGAGGGGACAGCGAGGGAAGATCCCCCAACCCAATGGGGGGGGGAAGAGCCCCCTACTCTTGCTGGAGATCTAAAGGGAGAGGAGGAGGAAGAGAGAGCCCCCAGTCTCCCTTCCTCTCCTTTGGGGGGAGAATGGGAAAAGGACCCTCCCCACCCTTCATTCCCTCCCTCACTCCTTTCCTTAAAGGGGCAGGAGGGGGGGGGGTCTTCCAAAGGTGAAGATGGGATGATCATGTCAATGACATCCCAAGTGCCCCTCCCAAACTTCCAGGGGGTCTTTGGGAGGGGGAAAGGAAAAGAGAGCCTCTTCGAGGGGGTCCTGGGGAGGAGGGAATGGAGCAGAGAGGGGCTTTAAGGGGGGTAGGATTTCAATGGGGGGAGGCTGGGAAGGAGGGGAAAGGGAAGAGACCCCGCCCCACTCTTCCAGGGGGTCCAAGGGGAGTGGGAGGGGAAGAGAGACCCCCTTTCCTTCCTCTGAGGGTCCTGGGTTGAAAGACAGCCCCCCATCCCACTCCCACCCCTTTGCTTTTCCATGGCTCCTCGGTGGGGAGAGGGATGGAAGGGCCCCCCACCCTTCGAGGGGAGAATGGACAAGTGACCCCCCCCCCCACACTCTCCCTTTCTTCCAAGTTGGAACCAGGGAGGTTAAAGGGGAGCCCCAAGGAGGGAAGAGCCCCCTCCCACTCTCTCAGGGAGTCTTAGGGGGGGATCCCTGGGGGGCAGCCCTCTCCCCTCCCCTTTCCAGGCTGGGCCTTAAGGGGGAAGGGTTTGAATGGGGTGCCCCCAGCCCAAGGGAGGGGAGGGAAGAGCCCCCTACTCTTCCTGGGGGTCCAAGGGGAGGGAAGAGACCCTTTCTTCCTTTTCCTTCCTTTCTTTTCCTTCGTTCCTTCCTTCCTTTCTTTTCCTTCCTTCCTCTTCCTTCCTTTTCTTCCTACCTCTTCCTTCCTTCACCTTCCTTCTCCTTCCTTCCTTCTCCTTCCTTTTACTTCCTTCCCCTTCCTTCCTTCCTCTTCCTGCCTTTTCCTTCCTTCCTTCCTTCCCCTTCCTTCCTTCTTCCTCTTCCTTCCTTCCCCTTCCTTCCTTTTCCTTCCTTCCTTCTCCTTCCTTTTCCTTCCTTCCTCTTCCTTCCTTCTCCTTCCCCTTCCTTCCTTCCTTTTCCTTCCTTCCTTTTCCTTCCTTTTCTTCCTACCTCTTCCTTCCTTCCTCTTCCTTCCTTTTCCTTCCTTCCTCTTCCTTCCTTCTCCTTCCCCTTCCTTCCTCTTCCTTCCTCTTCCTTCCTTCCTTTTCCTTCCCCTTCCTTCCTTCCTCTTCCTTCCTTTTCCTTCCTTCCTTCTCCTTCCCCTTCCTTCCTTCCTTCCTCTTCCTTCCTTTTCCTTCCTTCCTCTGGGGGGCCTGAGGAGCGAAGGGAGCCCCCCCACCCCTCCCTCTTCCAAGGCCCCTCTGTAGGGGGAGGGAAGGAGGAAGGGAAGAAGGGGGAAAGAACACCTTCCTTCCTTCCTTCCTTCCTTCCTCTGGGGGTCCCTGGGGGGGGGGGGCTCTTCCCATCCCAGGTGGAAGAAGGGAGGTCAATGGGGGCAGGGAGGGATGGAGGGGCTCTTATGGGGGGAATGATGGAAGGGAGCCCCTCCTCTGGGCCTCAAAGGGGGCAGGGTTTGAATGGGGAGGGGAGGAAAGAAAGGGCCCCTCCCTCTACCTCTCCCAAGGCTCCGCACACAGGACGCGCGCGGGGCACGCTGGGAAGTGTAGTCTTTGGGGGGAGGCAAACCGAGGGCAGGCCCAGTAGGTTAAGCTAGGCCCAAAGTATCCAGGGCTTTAAAAGCAGCCCTTTTAATTAGCGAAGAGACTAAATTGGGAGGGTCCTTTACACACACAGAAAAGGGGGGAGGTCTCTCCTCCAAGGCTCCCTCCACACCTAGGCTGTGTTCACACTGGAGAAATAAACCGGTTTAAGTGCCATGGCTCAATGCTGTGAAATTCTGGGAATTGTAGTTTGTTGTGGGGGTCCAGAGCGGAGCGGAGCTCCGCTCTGGACCCCCACAACAAACTACAATTCCCAGAATTTCACAGCATTGAGCCATGGCACTTAAACCGGTTTATTTCTCCAGTGTGAACGCAGCCTTAGTAGTACGTCCCCTTGGGAGGAGGAGTGTACCAACTACCAACCCAGCCAAAAAATAATAAAAAAGGGGGAGTGTGTGTACTAGTAGTAGTACATAAAGTACTATCCCTTGAGGTTCCTGGCTGGATGCCTGGGGGGGGGGGGCTGCATCCACACTGGAGAGAAATAATAAATGGGTTAAAATGAAGAATTTTAATAGGCTCAGCCAGAAGTTTTTTTTTAAAAAGTATAGAGCAAAGGTTGTTGTTGTTATTGTAGGTCTTTGGCGCCATTTTGGCTTTTTGGCCAGGCCCCAAGGTCTGAGGGGGGTCACAGATCTTCCTTGGGGTTTGGCTCTTCGCAGCTAGGCTCTTCCCTTTCTTTCTCTTTGTTCAGCTCCATCAGGCCTTCATGAGACACTTTCCTCCTTTTGGAAAGGATAGATGGGCAGGAAAAAAGAAGGCCCCAAATGCCAAACCCTGCTCTGATTCCCCAGAAAAGCACATGGAGGGAGTTGTATGGGCCCCTGTCAAAGGAAAGGTGTGAGTTGCACCCGGTTGGATTTCTTGGTTGTTTTGTTTTAAAAGTAATAATATCTTCCTTTGTAAGAACTTCATATTGTAGAGCTGTAAAGTAAGGGCTAGAGCCCAAAAAAAAAATAAATGAAAGCCTACAGCACCCGGTATTCCCAGGCGGTCTCCCATCCAAGTACTAACCAGGCCCGACCCTGCTTAGCTTCCGAGATCAGACGAGATCGGGCGTGTTCAGGGTGGTATGGCCGTAGGCAAAGGCTCTGTTCGCTTTTCCTCTCTTCAATTGAATGGAGATAGAACAGAACAACAGCACCACCTGCTGGCCACTGAAAGAAACAACACCAGGGCCACAGCCTCCTCCTTCTGCTCCTCTCAGGAAGAAGACAAGGCCTACTACTGCCCCTGGAGCTTCCCTGGCTAGCCCCCCACAGACTCCCCACAAGGCCCACACTTTTTACGCCCCACAACTTCCCCACTGGGAACTGGACAAAGGCATTGCTGGGAAGACAGAATATACACAATGCCATGCACACCGTTTTTGGCTCCTTAGAGTTCTTGAAGAATAGAAATGTATCTACCCTGTTTCCCCAAAAATAAGACATCCTCTGAAAATAAGACCTAGTAGAGGTTTTGGTCAATTGCTAAATACGTATAAGGCCTCCCCTGGAAGTAAGACCTAGCAAAGATACACAGTATATAATAATTGATCAATTTTTTTTTGTTCAACAATAAACGTGAATTCTTCTTCATCGAAAAATAAGACATCTCCTGAAAATAAGACCTAGCGCATCTTTGGCTACAAAAATTAATAAAAGTCACTATCTTATATTTGGGGAAACACGGTAATCACTCCCAATCCTGGATTATGCAGAATGGCTGTAGGTTGGTGCCTTACTTGCTTTCCCACTCTTCAATTCAAAGACAGTGATATGGTCCCCTGGCAACACCAAGCCCACATAACAAGGGGCAGCTCCTGGGGAAAATCCGGGAAATCCAGGTAAAGCAAGACCACCCCTCCAAACCCATGCCCACTCGTGTCATGCGATGCGAATCTAAATTAAGGGACCTTTTCCCCCTGAGACAAAACACTTTCTTCTCAGAGACGCCTCGGTCCAAACCCCCCTGTCACTCAGCATCTATACTTCACAGGTTTCTTTGAGGTTTTGCCAAAGCTAAAGAAAGATGCAGGGCTCCAGTTGACATCAGGATTACGCAGCGTCTCGATTTACAAGGCCCTACCAAATGTGGTCTGATGCTGAACATAAAGAGAACAAAAATAATGGCCACAGAAGAAATAAACCAATTCAATCTAGTCAATGAGGGCATTGAAATAGTTAAAGAATTCCCATATCTAGGATCAAACATTGTCCAGAATGGAGAATGCAGTCTAGAAATAAGAAGAAGACTAGGAATAGGAAAGGCAGCTGTGAAAGTACTGGAAAAGATGCTGAAGAGCAAAGAAATACAACTGAGCACTAAATCAGACCCGTTCAGGCCATCGTATTCCCAATTTTCATGTACGGATGTGAGAGTTGGACAGTGAAGGATGCAGACAGAAAGAAAATCAACTCATTTGAAATGTGGTGCTGGAGAAGAGTACTTAGGATACCGTGGATAGCCAAAAAGACAAACAAATGGCTTCTTGAACAGATCAGACCAGAGCTCTCCTTGGAAGCAAAGATGATCAAGTTGAGACTATCATACTTTGGCCACATCATGAGAAGACACAGATCACTGGAAAAACCAATAATGCTAGGATGTAGAGGGCAGAAGAAAGAGAGGAAGACCACAAACCAGATGGATAGACTCAATCAAGGGGCAAGGGCTTGCAGGATCTGGGCAAGGCAGTGGAGAATAGGGATTCTTGGAGATGTCTCATCCATGGAGTCACCATGAGTCGGAACTGACTCGAGAGCAGCTAACAACAACAACAACCAAATGAGAAGCAGGAATTGCCACCAGGATTTCTTGTTTTTGTTTGGTTTTAAATGAAATGTTATTCCTTTTTCACACCTTTATGTCATACAGATTGAAAGGAATCTGTGGGAAAGAAATCACACCGCATCCTGGACAGCCACACAGCCTCCTGCCAATGCCTAGCCTAAACGGCAGGGGTCAGCTCAGCCCACTGGCTTTTCTATCACCTTTACATCATGGACTGAAAGAAAAGCAAGGAGCAAAGAGCCCACACCACCTGGGTTTCCTGGGAAGTCTCCCTTCCAAGGAATATCCAGGAGCACCCTGCTTAACCTCTGAGACCAGATGGGATTGGGTGTGTTTAGGAAGATATGGCCACAGCAGGCAGGCTGCTCCTTTTCCTCCAGAAAAGCCAGAAAAGTTGGTTGCGCTGCACCAGTTCCAGATGATACACCCCCATTGCTTAAGTGAAAAGAATGGAAATCCCATTGAGATAAAAAAAAAAAAAAATTCCTCAGCCCAAACTATGCCACGAAATATTTGTGCAGGAACTTCTCCACTTTCCAAAAAAACAAAAAACAAAAAACAGCTTTGAGTCATTCAAATTCAGTTCTGCACAAGTTTCCTCAAGGTCTGGGAAACCTGAGCCAAATTGGCATGGTTTGCAATGGTGTCAATGGAGATTATCACATGGGGGTTATCCTTTCCTTGTCTTGTTCCTGTTCCGTTCTTCCCGCGTGATCATGGCAAGGACTTTCATATGATATCGAGCAGATCCCACCATTAACCCGTCCAAAAAGCTTGATTGACCATGATCAAGCAAGACCTTCAGATGACGTTACTCAAATCCCGTCATTAACCCATCATTAATCTGTCATTAAAGCGACATTGGCCAGAATTCACATTAATGCAATGCCGTTTTAATGACGGGTTAGTGGCAGGATCGGCGCTATGATTTGAAAGCCTTTCACACTATTATATTATATAAGGAAAACCATTTTGCTCTGCTATTATATTTAATAGGACTTGAGCATCCACGGATTTTGTTATCCATGGGGCATCTTGGAACCAAAATATAGCAAGTAACAAGGCCCCACTGTACATGTTCATTTTTATTTTTACTTCTTCATTTACTGTACAGTCACTTTGGCTTTTTCAGATGTTTCCCATTTTCTTCTTTCATTGAATTGTACATGATGATGTTTTTTGCAATACAGCATGCCCACCCCATATGCGGGCTTGCCATCTATGGCTTTAAGCTTACGTGGATGGCAAGCCCCATTTGGGCGCACACACCTCAATACATACAGGAGCACATGGCCATTGAAACAAACTGGACTTGAGGTCCTGCGTTTTTTGCTACACACGGGGGGGGGGGGGGGGAACGTATACCCCACGTATACAAAGCACCCACTGTACTTCTTTATGAACTCCTGCCCTTGCTAGTGTCTTTTTCCTTTATCATCTCCAGCCACGAGGTTCTACCCAATAGTTCCCTGAACTTAATAATATTTCCTGAAATTCAGTGTCCGTGTTCAACTACACTTTTCTTTGGCCTGTCTCACAACTTTAAATTCTAGAATTACATTTCCTTCTACTTCTCAGACTTATTCTGAAACACATGTAAGAAAATTAGCACAAAATGAATAAAAATTACATTAGAGGCATTCAGCTGTAAAAATAAAAATGCTTGTTTCTCTAAACATGGAATAAGGATATGTACTGCAATTTATCATTGTAAAAATAAAGTTTATTATTAAGCATATTAAGAAAGACCATCATTATCATATGCTACTAGTCCTGTCCTTTAGCACACAGGTAGTAGGGCTAGTTTTCAGTATACATAAGATGCTCTAGTCAGAACCATGGAGATGTGGGATCTGCTTTTTTATGTGCCTTCATCTCATATTTGTACTTCTCCACATGGCTGCTGTTTGGAGCTGATAAGAAAAAGCATCCCCACCCAGCTCTCATCTGATAAAACACTACTGCTAGCCTGTTTATCAGCTGGCAGCAGTGATGTAGTGGTCAATTTTGTATTGCTGGTGCACATCATGATAGTCCCTTGGAGCATAGGTGCAGGTGTTTTGTTCTATTTCTCTGTGTATATTGTGCATGGAAGATGGGGAATGCAAAGAATCCAAAGAAGTGCTTTTGTGTGGTTTGTTATCTGAAAGTTCATGCATTCTAGTTTACACTGTGATGTGGGCTGGATTTGAAAGACTGATGTTGTCCCTTTCAACACATTGATGAAAATCTTCTGCAATTCAGGTCTATGTAGGCCTAGGTTAGAGCCATCTGGATTTGCAAACATTTTGGATATAAACACTATCTGAAGTACAGTATAAAGCTTTAACTTCTGCATGTGCATTTTATAGAAGGCCTTGGATCAACCTTAAAAGAGAGGTTTAAGCTAACTGTCCTGCCTAGCCAATGATACTTCCTTTTGCAACCATTTGTTTGAAGGCATGCTCTTTAAAAAATTGTTTAGAAGAGGCTCTGATGTTTGAACTTTCCAACAATGATCAGTGTTTTCAAGTTACAGAGCCACCAAACCAAAATGAAAAGCAAAAAAACCGAGGGGAAGAAACCCTTATATAAAAGGATTTTAAATAATCTGTGCTTTAATAACAAGAGATGACTGAAGACACTCAAAAATCAAACGGAGTCATGATTCAAAAGACCACATTCTCTAACTAGGCATCAAGCCCCGCATCTTTGGGAAGATAACATGGAATCACTGCTATATAATTCCACATAGCCATTATTACGTTATCATGTCAAATGGTTTTCTTCTTCCGTTTATCTCTTCCATCTACTCCAAGATGTCCTCCTAAAACCACCTTGCTTAACATGCAGCACTGCAGCTACTGTTGGACTATAATGCCCATCATTCTTCATCACCTTCTTAAGGGAGAGAAGGCAAGCCAGCTCCAACAGGCCTTGCCTGCAAGCAAGAAGAGCCCTCCCTGCAGTCCATCTGCCTTGGTCCAGGCCTCTGAGGGAGAGAAGTTCTGATGGACTTTCCCCCTTCCCAACCACTTCTCCCTTCTCCTTTTGTGTCGTGTCTTTTTAGATTGTAAGCCTGAGGGCAGGGAAATGTCTCATTTAACAAATTGTAAGCCGCTCTGATAGCCTTGGCTGGCTGGAACGTGCAATTAAATAACTGGAAGCTCTTTTGTTCCTTATCCATATTCAAAAAAGAATGACCCAAACATGCTGTGTTGCCACACCCCTAACCTTTTCTACCGGTGATGGTGGCTGGGAATGATGGGTATCATATCTCAGGGGACTCTTTCATACAAGGCTAAATTGGAAGTATAATTTAAGGTCAATTCGAATGCAATCATGGGTTTTACATTATTGCAAATTAACTCTTTGCATGCAAATTCGGGCAGGAGGGAAGCCAATTCGAATGCAATCATGGGTTTTACCTTATTCCGAATTAAAGCTTTGCATGCAAATTCGGGCAGGAGGGGGTTAATTTCGGGTAATGGGAAGTAATTCCGAACAGAGCAGGGGTTCATGTAAATTCGCTAAACAAGCGAATTTACATAAATCCGCATTGGCTCCATTCGGAGTTGGGAGAAATTCCTCCCCGTTTGAAAGAGTCTAGGGTATCAGGTTGACGGTTGCCCCAAGTCCATTGTAACATTGGAATACAGCTTCCAAGACTGATCCTTGGAATAAGGAGTGCATAGTAAAAAGCAATGCTCAGCTAGGACCAAGCCAAACAAATGAGCAGACAACAGCAACATTTAGACCAGGGTATGAGAAATCTGGGAGGTTTTCTAAATGTTGGACTATAATTTCAAACCTCCTGACCACTGGCTATGATGACTCGGTCTGGTAGGAAGAGGTGTCCAACAACATTTGCATCTCCGATTTAGACAGATTATGCCTTACCTTTAGGATTTGTATCAGCATTTGATTCTCTAGTGTAGTCTTAAATGGGGGGGAGGGGGGAATGGTATATTTCATGCACAAAATAGAAGACAAAAACCTTCAGGAGTGTTTTAAAAAGACCGTTTATGTAGATGAAGTAGAAGTGAATGACACAGTTGAGCACACTAACAGGTTCCCATAAGACAGAAGCAAAGAGCATGTGGCTGTCTAGTTAATGTTGGAACATAACTCCCATCAGCCTGGGTAGTGAATCATAAGGAATCATGGGAGGTGCAATTCACCAATATCTAGAGGGCCTCACATTCCCCAGCCCTGCTGTAAGGAACATAATCATGGGCAGGTCTCCTTGAGTATTCTGGCCCCAAATCTGCCCTGAATTCCCCCCATTACCTGGGTACTCCAGAGCAATGCTGGGAAATTGTCTGCACACACGTTCTGCTATGCTGCCTGGTGCCCTCGTTGCAAGTCACTCTCTCTGAGGTCAAAAACAAGGTACTCAGTGTTGATCACATAGCTGGGTGCCTCACTTTGACCTCAGAGGGAGTGACCATGCCAACAGTGGCAATGCCAAGTAGCACAGCAGGACACCATGTAAATAGCTGTTCAGTATCGTTCTGGAGTGCACAGCTTTTTTCTGGAAAGTCCAGAGCAAAAGGTAAGTTATTTAAAACGAGATTTGGTGCCAAGCTGGTCTTCCCACATGAATCTTAATCAGAGCTTTGGCCCGGCATCATCTGGGCAGGCCGAGAGGAAACCAATTTTAATGACCCATGTAGACATGCCCTATGTTTCCTGGTGTTGCTGTCAGGCACGGTGTTCACTCACTCTTAAAGCTTAGCATATTAGCAGAAACCAACCAATGACATTTCAATAATCCTTTGTCATACTCTCCTATAACTTTTTTGTGGTGTATAATAAATACATACTGAAGATATGGCCAGATAGAAGAGGCATCACACAGTTATGGAGACTGGAGCCACAAGAAGATTAATGACATTACTAGATTCAAGTCTCAGCTGTCCTTATTCTTCTTGTCAGAGATTTCACCATATTTTTTGTAAAAGCTCCTCAGAATAACTGGATGGGAAGACCTTCCAAACAGGGTTTCTCTGAAGACGCTGGGTCTTCATTCACACATACACCTAATATCAGGGTTGGTGTATTTTTCCAAGCCCATTAAGGCACAGCCTTACTGGAATGCTTCTAGCATCTTGACCAAAGCAATTTTACAACCTCATGCCCATGTTTTAAATCCCTGACTCTTCATCTCAGGAATCAGGCAATGTTTCCACGTCTATGAAAATAAGCCAGCTCCCAGATAGTGACTGCCAGGTTCACCAGGTAATCACAGTGAACAGAAGAACCAACTAATTTTCTTCTTCAAACAAACTCCTCCATTCCAAATCACCTCATTCAGGATTTCAAGCCCATTTTTGACATCATTTGTTCATATACAGTCCATGCCATTGCTGCCATCAGTGTGCGTCGCAAGGCCCTTGGGACAGCACCACGGAAAAAACCAGTCAATCCATAGTCCTGTAGAAGAAAGAAGCAAGCATCATAATCATTTTAAGCATTCAAACTCTTCAATAATTCTGTCACACATGAAGTCAAGTCAAAATTAGTTCTTTGGATGGTCAGATACACCATATACACCCAGCTATAGATTTACAATATGTATTAACTGGAGATAGTTTTGGGGGACAAAATTACCCTTGGATAATTTGAGGGTGCAAGCTGGTGGCAATATAACAAAGGATCTGAAGGATGACACAAAGGAAAACAGTGCCAAATAACTTGCAAAATTCCAGCAGGCATAACTGTTTGTGCTCACACTAAATGCTGGATGGATGAGAGAACAGAGGGGAGCCAATGCCTCCAGGACAGATTGCAGAAGATGGTTCCTTTTTTTTTATAACATACAGTACTTAAATTTACCCATGGATAAGTCAACTCAGATTTTGGGGGGTCATTTTTTGTGGTCAAAATGTATAGACTTACATTCTTCCTCCTTAAGACAGTCTCCTTCTCTCTCACCAGTCAGCAATTAAATAGTACGACTGCATAATGTTATGTATTAACAGCACAGAAGGCAAGATCTTCTGTATTAGGCACATAATTCACCCTAGCTAATTAGTCATCATAAAGGTCAACTAAAACCTATTATAAGTTGTACTTCCTGAACAGTTAAATATATTTCTTCCCCTTTGTCACCAAAACAGAAGCAAGAGGACAATTCTGATGCTGACCCACATTTTTGTAAAAATCATACCACTTCCATCACCACCATCACCTTCAGCTGTTCCCAAGACCATGGGGTTTCCTGTCTTCAATACGTAATTAGTGTGAACACAACAGATACCAAGTTAAAAGGCCAGAAAAAAAGCAGTTTAATAGGTAGTTTCTCTGATACTGAAAGGCAAATCCTGTGTATTGTATGAGATTAGACCAAGCCAGTCCACTAGTTTGTGGATGATCACAAACAGGATTTAAATCTTTTCCTTTCTGGTAACAGTGGGAGTAGAATTTCAATAGACTTTTATATATCAGAACAGAGGACACTAACTGCACATGACATTGTAACTCCAGTTATGTCATCAGCCACAGACTCCTTTGCCCATTTTTTCAAGATTCACTGTGCATTTTACATAATTGTATTCCAACTCAATAATGAATCAAAATCTTAGTTACAAAATCCTTTCTTTCAGTGCTGAAAATGCATATACACATTACATCCATACAGTAAAATTAGAAACTGTTTAATCACACAGTCAGATTTGAAGACCATTACATTTCATACAGCAATAACAAATGAATCATAAAGAACTGTGGCATGACTATCTAACAAAAGGCAAATAATCAATAGCTATGCTCTGAAATATTGTAGGAACAGCCCAAAGCAACATATTTCTGCCACCTTGAACCCATGCTGGCTTGAATCCCATACTGAGAAAGGTAGGATATAAATTAATAAATCCACTATAAATATAGAGCGAATAGTTGAACACATGTGCCATTTATTCCTTGCCCAATCTTCCAGGAAAAAGAAAGGATGTGTTCTAATTCTAATAAATTTCTTGCAAATGTTATAGCATTTTCTCTTTAAATCTAGAATTCAAAGGATAGAGATATAGTTTATTACCCTTCTGTTCCCCCAATTTCCCATTTCTAAAGAAATGTTACAACATAATCCTTTCTGTATCAAGATTATCCAGTTGGTTCAGTTGTTACTAGAACTAAAACTAAAAGACTGCACATGTAAAAATTGTAGTTTTGATGTCTCATGCAATTCTATCAGTCGTGTAATTATATTCTGGCACTAGCAGCTGTAACAGCCAAAGTACTTTTCACAAAAACAACTAACAGAAAATTTACTTCCATTTAGTCCAACATTACCAGAACTACATATTTCCCCATACTCATGTAGACAGTACTGAAGTAGAGTGAAAAACACTCCTTTTCAAATGCCCTTAAGCAACTGTTGGAATTCCTGGAAAGGACAAAGTACAGTACAGAAGTCCGGCATACTGATTCTTGTAAGTCCTACCCAAACCAAATCTTGCTTCCGAGTCTTCCCCACAGCAAAGGGCCACTTGAAGGCTTCTAGAAGTTGTTGGGCTGCAACTCCCATCAGCAGAGGTAACAATGAGGAATGCTGAGAGTAACAATCCAACAATATCCGGAGAACCACAAATTGCCCACCTCTGCTTCAGGAAATGATATTTGTCTCACAACGCTAGAAATAATTGCACACATTAGAAGAACTGGATAGAACAGAATAAAACATCTGATTAGGTAACTAACTAACCAACAACAATAATAGTCTTACCCTAAATATTAAGGCAATTGCCTGGCCTGTCCGAAGGTATTTTGGGGATGACAGTTGCACATGAGTTTTTATAACATCTGCAGGTTGAGTAGCTAGTGATGCCAGAATCCCAGCAATAGTTCCAGAGCCAAAGTTCACTAGAGGTATAAGTGCTGGATCAAATTGGTCTGGAAGGGAGCAAGTGAACAAACAAAAACAAAAGCCATTTCAAAATTATTTTTGCTAGGATAAAAGGAGAATCATGAAGTTTCCGTGTCTTATATATAAAACTCGACTGAAAATTCTAATGAAAATGTTCCCATAATGTACACATAACAAAAAGGTCCCATGCTCCTTCGCAAATGTCACATTTACCAATTGTTCTCACAAATCTAACCTCAGATCCAGATTTTCTTTACTTGTTGAAAGAAAGGACAGCAAAGCAGCATTCCACCACCACCCTATTTCTCAAGTATTCAAAGATTTAACTCTTTCTTCAAGCTAAACATACACCATTCTGACTTTTTGACATATATCTCCTTCAACTCTAAAACTTTTCTGGTCTCAGCATAACTTCCAAATTATGTGTTGCTCCAAAACTGCTAGAACATTTCAATGAACTTCTAATGAGTACTAAGTTAGCATATACATATCATTAAGATAAGATGTGGGTGAAAAGCCACTTCCAATGTTATCGAACTTCGCTGTGCATTATACTATTGCTGACTCAGGGAATGTATGCTATTGTACATTTTTGGACTCTTTAGTATCCCAACAGTAATTTAACTAGATAACTAAGTAAATAAATTACTCAGCACATGAACTCACTGACTTTGCAGATGAGTTTTTTCTTCTTCAAAGGATGCAATCCTGTGTGCTCATGCACTGAATAAAGCTCGCTGATGTTGTTGTTGTGCCTTCAAGTCATTTCTGACTTATGGCAACTGTAAGGCAATCCTATCATGGCAAGTTTCTTGGGGGAGTGGTGGTGGTGGTGGTGGTGCGATTACCATCCTTTGAGTCTTAGAAAACGTGACTTTCATAAGGTCACCCAGTGGGTTTACATGGCTGAGAAGAGATTTGAACCCTGATCTCTAAATTGTAGGAGTTTATCACACGAAGGGAATTGGAAGTATAATCCAATGGCAATCTGAATGCAATCATGGGGTTTCGCGTGATTGCATGAAAGCTGATCACACACCTTTTCGGGCAAAGGGAAGTCCTTCTGAACGCAATCGTGGGGTTTCGTGTGATTGCGTGAGAAAATATCACACGCAATTTTGGGCACTAGGAGGCAATTTCAGCCAGTTCTGAATGCAATGCAGTGTCAATATGCAATCACATAAATTCGCTGAACTAGCAAATTTACTCAATTCCGAACTGGCCTTACTTCGATTTCTTTTGAAATTGAGAGAAATTCCTCTCATGTGATAAACTCCGTAGTCAAATGCTCAATCCACTACACCACACTGGCTCTATGAATAAACATAGAGTAAGCACATGAGTAAACATGCCTAAGACAGGAGCTGAAAGTTATCTAATCTATGTGAGCACAAATAAATGACAAGAATAGACATAGGGGGGGAAATCTAACATAAGAATCTGTGTTTTAAAAACATTTCCAAAACCTGATATTCAGTCATCCTCAGAAATCTGTTAAAGATATAGGAAACTGAAGAGGTGACTGATGTAAGGTCTGTAATCTCAGAATGCAGAAATCTGCAACTCATGATACGAGGAACTTAGCAAATTTTCTCTAACTGAAACTCCTACAAATATTGAAATGCAACTCTGCCCTTGTCCCCTCACACGCTGTTTATTCTTGGGTGATCATGTAAGAAATGGTTCAATCTTTTTTATGGCTCACCTTTTTAAAATTATGAAACTGAGATGGTAAAATTGATATATATATATATATATATATATATTAAATAAAAAATCCAATTTCAGGATGTTAAATAAGGTATTAAGTATGTAGTACATTATTAATTGTAGGTTAATTATTATAATTAATGCTCTCATTTCATAAAAAGAAAATGTTTCCATGTGTTTCTAAGATCACCTAGTATTTCTAAAATGTGTACCATCTAGACTACACCTCTGACAGCATGCATTAGACAATTTAATTGTTTCCTGTAACTTGTAAGATATAAATTGCCACCAAAAATAAAACCTGTAAAAATTTCCCTTTAAGCACAGGCCTCATCTTGATCCAATTTTTTTTTAAACCTGTGCTTTATCTAAACCAGAGATTGGAAACATAAGGGCTTCCAGATTTTATTAAGCACCAAGTCCTATCAGCCCCAACCAGCATAGCTAATGGTCAAGCATGACAGACCCTACTTGGAAGGCTAAAAGTTCCTCATCACTGAACTAAACTTTGCAACTCAAATTACAGGGAACTGCGAAGACAACATTGCAACCGCCCTTACCATATGGAGCAATCTTTTTGGTCTGTATGTAGAACATCAGATATATTCCAGAGAAAGGTGCATCACGTAGGAGTGTTGCTGTTAGGCCACTAAACAAGCCCTGAACACCTTCTGATCGATAGATATTTCTCAGGGCACCATGTACGCTTTCATAACCATACCTTCCACTCTGGAAACCAAACACAGATTTGAAATTGCACAGCTACAACATAGGTGAGTGGGTACTTAAGACTGGATTTCTAAAGTGAAGAAAAATAATCATGAATTAATTTAAAGCACATTACAGTTTGAAACCCTGGATTTTTTTTAAAGTACCAGAAACTTACCTCATACCGGGTTTTCACCACAGTGATAGGCAGCATACAAACAACAGCCACAGTACGTGAGGTTCCACCCAGAAAAACAGACTCCAGCATGGAAGGGGAGCGATCCAGCAGAAAATACTGTTTTATCATATATAGTGTACTGAAGTAAATTCCCACACCAGGAATGCATCTTGCAAAGGACTATGAAAAAACCACAAGCAAATGAGAAACTATTAACAAGAAAGACTACAGAGGAAACATACAAGGGTTGGCAACTAAGTGTCATTTTGGATTACAATTCCCATAAACACCAGACAGCAGGCCCAATAATCAGGGATTATGGGAATTATCCAGGGACATTGGCAGGGGCTACCCCAGGTATACATCATCTTATTTTTTTAAATATAGCTATTTCTAATGTATGTATCAAGGCCACAATCAAGGGTATATGGTTTTGCAGTAAATTTGAGCCTACTTCTAGTAACAAAAATTAACACCTGTACATAACTACACCTGCCCTTTCTTTCAGGGGCACAGAACAGGAGTCACAGAGAAGAGGAAAGGCTAGCACTTAATTTATAATACAAGAACAGTGTAGGAAACATAGCAGTCACACGATGCGAGAAGGGAAGGGAAGGGAAAGCAGTAAGGTTGCAAGCAAACTTTTAAAAACATTAATGGACAGTGGAATGCCTCCTTAATCATTCCTTCAACATTTGAACAGAACTTTTTTTCCCCCTGTTCCATGCAACAAAATGTGTAATCCATTTTAGGGATGACAGTTCCTGAAGAAACAAGTATGGACCAAATATAGTTCTAGTACATTTAGCCCAAATATTATTTTTGTTGAGCCACTGATGTATATGCTCATCACTGAACTGGGAACCATTCACTTTCAATGGCAACAATTAGGACATAATAATAATAATAATAATAATAATTATTATTATTATTATTATTATTATTTATATTCCGCCCTTCTGGGTGAGCAATCGGGCAGAGTACAACATTTAAAAATACATACAGTTAAAATACATAGTTAAAAAAATAGATTAAACTAAGAATAAGATTTAAAATAGTGAAACATTAAAAGATAAACATTAGACAATAATAGCTCTGAAAACTGGGTAAGTGGGCGGCCTCAAGAGTATCAGTGCCTTGGTAAATGGGGCTGGAGGGACAGTAGATGACAGAAAGTTAATCGTTTTCTGGGAAGGCCTGCCAGAAGAGATGCGTCTTGGTGGCTCTCTTAAAGACTTTTTGACACAGTGGGGCTTTCTAGATTGGCAGGAAAGTGTGACATGAAGTTGCCTTTTCCTTAATGCTTAGCAGCTGCACCGCAACCTTTAGATAGAGCTGCGCTGTTCCGCAGTTTTTAAAAAAGAAGCTGGGAAAACCAGCACCTTTTTAAAGGTGCTTCTTCTCCCCTAAAACGCAAACAAAGCATTTTCATGGCACACTTTCCCTTTTTCTCATCTAAAGGCTAGACTTTCATGCAGCCATGAACACACTTCTTTTTGCCAGTCTAGATCAGGCCAGTAAGCTCATTCAATGAAATCCAACATAAGAGAATCACACTGTTATTTGGAAAACTTACAGGAGAAACACCTTTCCACAGCCCCAGAATACTTTCTGTCCGAACAACCTTAAAGAGCAGAGTTACCATCCCGACACGACCTGACCTGGAATAAAAAAAACCTATCTGTTATTCAAGACAAATAGGCAACACAGTAACCCAAATCCAGATTATGCACCACAACACCATTCTTTAATACTCCTTTAGCTAAATCTCTGTAGAGACAAGTTTATAGATTCAACACTCTGGCAACTGTTATGTTATAGTTCATGATCCTGAGAGTCACTGCTATGTCATCAGCCCATTTTATTTCAGTTCTCAGTGGGTACAGATGTATGATTTGCATTTTTCTTCTTCCAACAATTACTTTATGAATATAAACAGAATCGTACTGGATCAGACCAAAGACCATAGTGGCCAATCAGTTGCTTACAAAAACCTGGCAGCAGGACATGAGTGCGACTGTACCTTTTATTCCATGTTCCTCAGCAGCTGATAATAGACATATGGCCTCTGACTGGGGACAACACATAGCCATCAGTGATAGTCTTAAATTCCATGAGCATTCATTCTAAAGCCAGACCAGTTGGCAACCATTGTTACATCTAGTGAATCCCACAGCATAACTATGGTCCAAAGTTGCAGAAATAATCCAGTTTGAGACCACTTTAACTATGCTGGTTCAGTGCTAGGGAATCCTGAGAATTATAGTTTACTGTGGCACCAGAGCTCTCTGACAGAGAAGGCTAAATGACTCACAAAACTACAGTTTCCAGAATTCACTAGCATTGGGCCAGGGCAGTTAATGCGGTCTCAAACTGGATTATTTCTGCAGTGTATTTTGGACCTACGTGAGGTCTACATAATACTTTCTTTCATTCATCCCAAATTTCCTATCGTTCAGGATCAGTGAAGATCCTGAGTTCTAGTAACGAGAGGGGAACAAACACTCCTCCATTTCTGCTTTTTCCACAACATGAATTATGTACCTCTATCATAGCTCCCCTTACTCACCATTTCTCTAAGTAAATACTCCAAACTTTGCAGACTTTCTTCATTTTGGTGGTCATCTTCTGCACTTTTTTTCAGCTCCACAAAAATATTTATTTACATGCAGCTACTGCAGAATCCTCAACAAGAGCCAAGTAATACACAGATAGTCCATGACCATCACTTGCATATAATAGGTAGTCCAGATTAACTACTGACTGATATAACCACATCAGTGAACTTTATTAAACATTCACCTTGGTGTATATTTTTTGCCATCATTTTCTTGTAATACAATTTCTTGCCTTAATAGGGGACACTTCATACCCTCTTTTATTTGGTCTCCAATCTAAACTCCACCTCTGGATCAAGAACAAGAGTCTTTAATGGAAATGCCAACTACTTACCCATTGACAGCTGGCTGTAGAGTCTGTAACCTGGTTTTAAGGAGGTCTAGAGGTTGGAACAGCAGAGTAGAGCACGTCCCACTGATGGAACCACAAACAAAGGCTTTCAGCACAGGATGCATCTTAAAAACAAAAACAAGAGAATGTTGGAAGACTATCAGAAGAAAGAGAAAAAGAGGCGTAAGCTTTAAATGGCATCTGTGAACTCAAAAAGTAACATACTCATCTGCCCATATAACTATACCACACATGTTAGTCTACCTAAGAGATTAAATAATGTGCAGTTAAGAGGTTGCTTTGATAAATCATATATAAAACAAAAGGTTGTCTGCAATAAACTCTGACATTCAGCAGAGTGTCTTTTGTCATAATACATATTAAAGACGATGAGAAGATTTCTGATAATTGTGTGCAATTTCAGCTTCCTCTGGCATATTATTAAATTACATTAGATTTTTTTGTCAGCAGAACCACTTGTACGAAAATAATCAGCATAATCAAAGAAACCTCATGATTCTCATGTGAAACTTCATGAATTATAGTGCTTACTAAAGACATACAGTGTACCATGGGTTGCGATCTTATAATAATGTTAGTACCTTGTTTTTCGTACACTGACAGCATAATTGTCTGCATATTTACTTAGACGATAATGCCACTGTAATTAATGAGGCTTAGAGAGACCTAACAGAGCAGAGTGGTTTGTGTGTTGGACCACAGCTCTGGAGACCAGGGTTCAATTCCCTGCTCAGCCATGAAACCCATTGAGAGATCTTGGGCAAGTCACATGCTCTCAGCCTCCTGGGAAGGCAATGCTCCTCTGAACCAATCTTGCCAAGAAAATCCCATGATAGGGTTGCCTTAGGGTCATCATAAGTTGGAAATTACTTGAAGGCACAAAACAACAACAACAACAACAACAACCCTAGGTAAGTGCAGCCAAGTCTCTATCAATAAGATTACAGCCGCCCCTCCATTTTCGTGGACTTGCAGTCTGCATCCTTTAACTGTTTGTGGGTTGCAAACGGAGCAGGACAAAATGGGGTACATGCCGCCATTCAAGCCAATATTGGCAATTTTCGATTTTCGCGTGGGGAGGTCGGGAACGGATCCCCCGTGAAAACAGAGGGGCAACTGTACTTTAGTAAAGCAAGATCTCAAATAACTGGTTAGCTAGCTTCCTTAAACAGTACAAAGATAATCTAAATTCTATTTTTTCCAATTAGAATTGCAAATTCAAACATAGTAACAAGTAAAAAAAAATCCATCAAATTTAGTGGGACGTATTTCTACCTCTGAAGCTATTCCTATCTTTTCTTCCTTAATGTTTTGTGTGTGTGAGTGTGGAAAAAGAAGGGACAGAAGAAGCAACAGAAAACAGAGTGTTACAAGTTGAAAAGAAAAAGAGAAAGAAACCGTGGCAGACAATGCCAAGTAAGCATGCATGATACATTGGATTCATTTGTTAATAACATTGGAAGTGGTTGTCTTGAAGCGCATTGATTTGTAGTATTACCTACCACTTTTCAATCCACCTAAAAACGACCAACCAAAATGAGGTGCAAAACAGTGGCTCAAAAGTCAAGCACAGAATGGTGGAATTAGACAACTCCAAGCACATGCTCAACCCAGGAATTTGTTTTCAGAGCCAGAACAAATCCTTTTCCGCAAAAATCTATTTGCACTTCCCCCATTTCTAAACTTTCTTGATTACAGTAGCCTGAGTTATGAGACAAAAGGCTTTTTGTGGCT
This sequence comes from Urosaurus nigricauda, assembly GCA_034509955.1. NCBI lineage: Eukaryota > Metazoa > Chordata > Lepidosauria > Squamata > Phrynosomatidae > Urosaurus > Urosaurus nigricauda. The sequence continues at coordinate 70,084,577 of JAOEGL010000006.1, read as the reverse complement.
AGAATCTGTAGTTAAAAATTTAGAAGTTTGCACTGACCCGCTATAAAGCACCCGGAGGTCTACTAGGCAATAGATCCCAGTCTACTTTTTGCCCTTCCATGTGTTAGGTAATGAACACATATGTCAAAATTAAGTAACATTAAGGTCCCATTCATTTAAACTAGAGATAACTAAGCAAGTGTTAAACTTTTCTAATAGCCTTTCCCCAAATACTTATCTCTGTCTGGAAGATGCCCATGGAGCAACATTTTCCTCTCAACTCTTCAAATCCCAAAATATTTATCTTTGCCGGTCATCGTGTTTCTAAGGCTGCATCCACACTGCAGAAACGATCCAGTTTGACACTGCTTTAACAACCCTGGCTCTATGCTAGGGAATTCTGGGATTTTTAAAAGCTATTTAGCCTTTTCTGTCAGAGAGCTCTGGTGCCCTAACAAACTACCATTCCCAGAATTCCATAGCCTTGAGCCATGGCAGTTACAGCACTGTTAAACTGGATTGTTTCTGCGGTGTGGATGCAGCCTAGCAAAGCACTGATCGTTCTCATTCCTACTTTGACTCATCAGCCCACTTTACAAGGGAGTCAGCATGGCATAATAGTTCAGGTGTTGGACTATGACTCTGGAGACCAGGGTTCGAATTCCGGCTCAACCACTGGGTGACCCTGGGCAAGTCACACTCTCTCAGCCTCAGATGATGGCAATGGCAAACCCTCTCTGAAGAAGTTTGCCAAGAAAAGCCCATGATAGGGTCAAGTCAGGAAATGATGAAGGTCCACAACATTCGAATGGAATTTGAACCCTGGTCTCCAGAGTCATAGTACACAACGACAATGGCGCACTTTACAAGGGTGTCCTCCACTATCTCAGGCAGTCGGTGCTTTTTATTGGCATGCTCTTCCTTTGTTGTTCCTAGTCCCTTTCTTCATTGAAACTCTTCACTCTTCCTCTGAGTTGCCACAAACACAAAGAAGATATTCCTCTCAAAACTGCTCTTGAGAACTTCTTACAGACAATAACGGCTGTGTTTCAAGGAAGCTAGAGTGGGCTATGCTTCACCTGTTTTCATAAAGGAAACAAACACTTGTCAATCCACACAACTACACAGTGGGCCCTTGGTATCCGCTGGGGTTTGGTTCCGGGACCCGCCATGGATACCAAAATCCATGGATGCTCAAGTCCCATTAAGCAGAATGGCATAATAAAATGGTGTCCCCTATATAAAACGGCAAATTCAAGCTTTGCTTTTTGGAATTTATTATTATATTCATATCAATTTAGAATAATTTCAAGGCATGGATGCTTGTTGGTCTGTACTCTGGATTAATGAGGGTTTTTTGTACAAATCAAGAAGAAACGGAGGCACCAAAGTTTTCCCAAAGGTTTGTGTAAAGGTACATACAGAGCAAATACATCTACAGTACAACATGTGAACACCCACAGTCAGTATCATATTCAATATTTACAGAGCTATATATAAATAAAGGTTAATAATAATAATTAATAAGCAATACCATATACGCAAAAGTCAACTGAAACATATGCACACCTCTTTTATTTATATACGAAGATGAATTTAATAATGAATGGAAGTCGTTGATCATGACCGGGCTGAATTTGGTAATGTTAACTACGTGCTAAAACACACTGCGGGAATAATCCAGTTTGAGACCGCTTCAACTGCCCTGGCAGATTGCTAGGGAATTCTGGGAACTGTAGTTTTCTGGGAGACATTTGGCCTTCTCTGACAGAGAGCTCTGGTGCCACAATAAAGTACGATTCCCAGGATTCCCTAGCACGGAGCCAGGACAGTTATAGCGGCGTCGAACCGGATTATTCCTGCCGTGTGTTTCTCTGTCATAGGGGTTTTCTTGGCAAGTTTCTTCAGAGGGGGTTTGCCATGGCCATCCCCTGAGGCTGAGAGAGTGTGACTTTGCCCAAGGTAGCTGAGTTGGGATTCGAACCCGGTCCCCCAGAGTGGCAGTCCAACACTTAAACCACTACATTGATATTTCCAAATGCTAGTTAATTAAATATAGAGGGAAGTTATTTGTTAACTAGGAAACTGAAAGGCAGAAAAAGAAAAGTATTTGATACAGCTATAACTGCCTGGTGGGACTCAATGCTGTGGAATTCTGGGAAATGTAGTTTGTTGTGGTCCCCAGAGCGGAGCTCTGCTCCGCTCTGGGGACCACAACAAGCTACATTTCCCAGAATTCCACAGCATTGAGCACCAGGCAGTTATAGCTCTGGAGACCACAACAAACTACATTTCCCAGAATCCCACAGCACTGACCACCAGTCAGTTAGTTATAGCTCTGGGGACCACAACAAACTACAACTCCCAGAATCCCACAGCATTGACCTCCAGTCAGTTAGTTATAGCTCTGGAGACCACAACAAGCTACAATTCCCAGAATCCCACAGCACTGACCACCAGTCAGTTAGTTATAGCTCTGGGGACCACAACAAACTACAACTCCCAGAATCCCACAGCATTGACCTCCAGTCAGTTAGTTATAGCTCTGGAGACCACAACAAGCTACAATTCCCAGAATCCCACAGCACTGACCACCAGGCAGTTAGTTATAGCTCTGGGGACCACAACAAACTACAACTCCCAGAATCCCACTGCAGTGACCACCAGGAAGTTATGACCCCTCCCCCACCGACCCTGGCTGCTGCTGCTGCAGCTGCTGTTGCCTTGGCTGCTGCTTTCTCGGCGCCTCCTCCAGGGGGAGCTCTTCCCCTCCAGCGCCAAATGTCCCCCTCGGGCTTGGCCGGCGCTGTCATCATTCCATTCCACTACTTCCATCCGGGTACCTCACGCGTGACGTCAGAGGCCCAACCCCCAAGCCGCCCGACCAATCAGAGGGAAGGAGTGGCCCAACTACGTCAGAGGGGGCGTGGCCTAACTCTCCTCTTCCTCCTGCCCCCTCCCATCTTAGAAGAAATAATAATAATAATAATAATAATAATAATAATAATAATAATAATTCCCTTTGATTTTTGGCTACTTTTTAATTTTTTTGTTCTTGACTAGCATTTTATGCTGTTGTTTACTCCACATTTGTTATTGTTTTTCATTTTATGACTGGGAGGAGGAATTAATTTGGGGATTTAATTAAGGGGATTAATTATGAAATGTGGATTTTTAATTGTATATATTGTATTTTACTGTTGTTTTTGTTCGTTGTAACCCGCCTCGATCCGCAGGGAGAGGCGGGCTATAAATAAAAATTATTATTATTATTATCATTATTAATATTATATTATTATTATTTTATATATTTAATATATATGTGTGTGTGTATACACATATATATTATATTTTTTTATTTTATATATTTATATATAAATATTTTATAATATATTACTTTTTGTTTTATATATTTAATATATTATGTTCTATATACTATTTTTAATTTATATATTTAATATATTGTATACAAATTATTATATATTATATTATATTATTTTTATTTTATATATTTAATATTATATATATATATATATACATATATTATATTGTTTTTATTTTATATATTTAATATTTTATATATATAATATTATTACATATTATATTATTTTTTATTTTATATATATACCTTAAATTTTAAGTTTTAAGTTCTCAATGTGAAAGAGGTTACATGCCACTATGCTATCTTTAACTTCCAAACATATCATTGACCGCCAAAACTGAACGAAAGGTTCTCGATCGTCCGGTGGTTTGACCTGATATGAAACAACATCATACATGCAAATCAATTTCCACTGAAATAGGACAGAGAGAAGTAAGATTTAATGTGAAACTCCTATTTATTTCAATGGATATTGCTCTGGGTCGGGCTCCAGGATTGTACTTACTTACATCTTTATTATGTTCTGTCCCAATTTAAATCTCTGGCGTCAGATCTGCAAATATGTTACTGGTCCCTGGCACACTAGAAAGAAAGAAAGAAAAATGCTGGGCCCCCACATCAACAGCTCAAAAAGCACAGCCTTCATCTGGTCCCTTTAGTTACTTTAGGTAGAATAACACTGGTCTTGGGTCTTTAGGTTGACACATTTCTGACTTTAGATTGCTGCCTTTGCATGTTTTGCATGCTAGCATCTCCAATTTGACTTCAGTTTTAAAATCTCTCTACCATTTTGAACAAAGCAAGAAGCGCAGTTGTGTAACATATAAATGTGTAATTTAGCTAAAAACTCAACAAGACACCTTTTAGATCAGGTGAGGACAGCAGCGGTCCTTCAGATGGTTTTGGCCTACAACTACCAGCACCAAGAATATATAATGAAAAGCACAAAAGGAAAGCCGAAAAGGAGACTGGTCTCTACATGCTTACTGGTGGTCTGAATTTATTCTTTAAAAGCCCAAATCTTTCAGCCTTCATGTAGATGCTGAACAGTATTGGGGATAGGATAGAATAGAATAAAGCTATACTGGCTTACCAGGCAAATGTACATTATCATATCAGCATAAAAACATTATGGTACTGGTTTATATATGTGTAGGGTGAGGTGACTAAAAAGATTTGGGCTTTTTAAGCTTGCAGACTGACAGTGGTCCAGGGACCATCCACTTTAAGTAGCACTGATATAAGGGATAACATTGTAGATGGCCAGAGATCTGATGTTCATAAGCGAGGTGTCATGATTTATCATGTGGAACTCCTTGAGAAACTTTTTGAAGTCAAAAATTAGTTTAAAATAGCTAATTGGGCAGTAATGGTGGCTGGTGGTATGATTATAAAAAATTAGTTTATTTTCATTTGATTTTATAACTTGGATGCTTTATGTATTCAGTTAAAGAAACAACCTGGTTCAAAAGGGATTTTTAAAACTCTTCTGAAACCAATGAAAACAAAGGAATCTATGAAGAAATATTTTGTATTTTGTATATTTTGTATATCTTGTATTTTGTAGTGCTTCTCCTTAAAAACCTTTTTGAAAAATACAGTTTCTTATCTTTGAACAATTATGTTGTGTATTCATTTTCTTCTTTAATCCATAGAGACAAGCACAGTACAAGAATTTATATAACAGTGTTTCTCTTTATCATATTCTGATTACTTGAGTACACATAATTGTTTTGATAGTTTTTTATTTGCTAAAATGTTTCCACTCATCAAGTGGGCAAACAGACTGTTTCTGGAGATATTTTATATTCTCCTTGGTGCGTTCACTGAAAATGCAGTGAAGAAAACTATTTAATACACACAGACACACACCAATACACTGCTGTCCTCACCTGATCTAAAAGGTGTCTTATTGAGTTTTTAGCTAAATTACACTTCATATGTTACACAGATGTGCTTCTCGCTTTCTTCAAAATGGTAGGAGTTTATCAGACATCGGAAAATGGAAGTATAATCCAATGGCAATCCGAATGCAATCATGGGGTTTCACGTTATCGTGAATTAAAGTATCTCACGCAATTTCGGGCAAAAAGGAAGTCATTCCGAACGCAATCATGGGATTTATGTTATTATGTATTAAAGTATTTCATGCAATTTCGGGCAATGGGGGGCATTTTCGGAAAATGGGAAGTCATTCTGAACGCATTCCGAACGCAATTGGAATTCACGTAAATTTGTTAAACTAGCGAATTCATGTGAATTCAAATTGGCTCCAATTGGTTCTATTCGAAATAAATGCACAAGGACTTTTTTACTTCATGGCTGCAAATTGTTAGTAGAACGTATTTTTCATGATCAAAATTACAACAAAATTAAGAAATATCTTCTTAACATCTGTTTAATATCTAGAAAAATATGTGGCCATATTCGAGAATGGGTAGAACCAGAAATAAGATTGACCTGTCTTGACTTCTGGTGACCCTGCCTTTTATCCTACCAGGCTTAGTGGTCATAAATAACCTTTCGTATGGTACTGGAAACAAATTAAATCTAACTATACACCTGTAGCTTGAGTTTTTATTGTGCTTGAGTTTATAAGGTAGATCTTGGCATGACAGTAAAAAAATTAAACCGATTCTAAAAGCCAGAAAGCTCTCACCCTTAATTGCTTGGCCCTTGGTAATAACTGGACTGTAACTTCCCACATAACAGCCTCAGCTTTCTATTTGTTTCTTCTCCTTTCCGCTAAGTGGCATTGCAACATAGAACCTTGATTCTTCAATTAAGCAATGCAAAGGAAGAAAAGTTGATGGTGTAATATAGGTCTGGATTGTGCTTGAGATGTTTCCTTAAGGTAGTCATGAAGAAGGGTTGACACAGAGGAGATATTTAGAAACAAAGGAGTTTATCAGATGGGAGGAATTTCTCTTTATTTCAAATGGAGCCAATTGGAGCCAATTCGAATTCACATGAATTCGCTAGTTTAGTGAATTTACATGAATTCCAATTGCGTTCGGAATGCATTCAGAACGACTTCCCATTACCTGAAAATGACACCCCCCCATTGCCCGAAATTGCATGAGATACTTTAATACGCAATAACATGAAACCCCATGATTGCATTCGGATTGCCATTGGATTATACTTCCAATTTCCGTCGTCTGATAAACTCCAAAGGAAAGAAGAGAAATGCAATAAAAAATGCTCTGCTCCAGCAATACAGTGTTTTGAGATCTGGGAATGTCTCTGTCCTGTTGAGGCCAAAAGCCACCTTGCAGGCAGAGCAGAGTGTCTTTGAAGAAGCTTCTGTACTGTCAGACCTGGAGATGAATTTAGCCGTTTTAACTCTTAAGTGTGCCAATTAAAGCCAAATTCAGATTGTTTTACCTGATGTTGGTGGTAAAAACCTCAGAGAGAAAGCTCCCTCTAGGCTTAGGATCGGCCTTTTTAGTGGTTAAATTTGTATCTTCAAATAAAAATAATAATAGATATTAGCAGGGGTAGCCACATTGGCCATGAAACACAAAATCACACAAGACTGCCCTAATACCTTAAGCAAACATATCAAGCAATATGCAAGACTCACACTTCTATTTTGCATTTTTAAAAGATCATTCTTCAGTGAAGAAACCTGCGGGCTTCAAAAGCCAATGTGTTGTATTTTATGCCTTTTGGTTGGCACGGTTTGTATTTTAGATTTTGAGTGCATCTCCACTGTAAAAATAGTGCAGATTGACAGGACATTTAAATACTGCAGCTCCATCGTATGGAATCCTGGGATCTGTCATTTTCCAAGGTATTTTTGCCCTCTCGGCCAGAGAATGCTGGTGCTTTACAAAACTACAATGGAATTCTGTAGGATGGAGCCATGACAGTTAAAGTGGTGTGAAACTGCATTATTTCTTTTGCTGCGTTTTGCTGTATGGCCAAGACTACTCCCTGTACAGTATCTCTCATTCACATCCAGCACTGAACCTGCTAAAAGGTAACCATGAACATGAGAATTGCAATACACCGACATCAAAAGGAGGGAAATGGCAAAGAGTAAGGAGTTTATCATACGAGGGAATTTGGGGGTATAATGCAATGGTGATCCGAACGCAATCATGGGCTTTCACATTATTGCGAATGAGTGTATCTCATGCAATTCTGGGCAATGGGAAGTCATTCCGAACGCAATCATGGGGTTTCACGTAATTGCATATTAAAGCATCTCATAATTTCGGGTGGTGGGGGGGGGGTTATTTTCGAGAAGTGGAAAGTCATTCTGAACGCATTCCGAATGCAATCAGATTTCACATAAATTCGCTAAACTAGCAAATTTACGTGAATTCGAATTGGCTCCATTCGCAATTGAGAGAAATTCCTCCCATGTGATAAACTCCTAAGAAAGCAATACTGATGCTGGCCATTCCTTCCTAGTTTCTCAGTCAGTAAGCTTGGGTGCAGAACCCCAGTTCCTTATTCTTTTACATGTTTTATTTTGTAACCATTGGTCTGAGTATACATAATTAGCAGTAGCTTATGCCCAAAGAGAGCATTCAGCTAGATATGATTCCTCCTAGAAAGATTGATTGCTGGCAGATCTTCTCAGCACATACATATATGATTTCAGATGGCTCAGGTATTATGGGGTACACACCTAGATCCTTATTCCTTTTTTCATTATTTGGGTTAGATTAGATCTGGGCACATTCACTGGAAAGTGAGTTTTGGGCTAGGTGCAGTCGATATGTGTTCAGGACACCATCCTGAGCTTGTGGACAAAGCTGAAGGAACCATCAGTGGTTCAATTGAAAAGCTTCAGGGCTCTCTATAGTTAGTGGCCCCATGCTGCTGATGGGAGAGGGAAACTTTTTATACTGTGATTTTGCCAAGCAGAAAATGTTCCTGAGGAGAAGGACCCTGTAAAAGGTTTCTTCCTGCACTTTCCCCAAGAGCTGGTAGCTCTTACCACCTCTGTGTATGCATGTGCCTTCAAGTTTCCTATCAACCACATGAATTTCAGAGAGGTTTCTTAGACAAGGAATACTCAGAGTTTGTTTTGCCAGTTCCTTCCTCTGAAATATATCCTACAGCACCTGGTTTTCATAGGTGGTCTCCCATCCAGATGGGATCTGATGACTGTAGGGTATTTAGGTCCCTTCCCTACTATAATTTGGGCTGAGCTAAAGCCAATTTATTATACTTTCCTGTACATGTTGAGTACTGTCTGGAGATTCATGCTGAAGTTAATCTTGCTCTGAAAGAAATGGTTAGCCTTGGTAAATTTCAGTTCCATCTCATAGAGGGCACTCTTCTGGAGCCGAGGGATAGACCACATAGGATGACCAAAACTTTTTGAGAGTTTCTAATTTGTAATTATCATCTGCAGTCGTGATGTACTAAAGTGTGTTGGGCAAAATCTAAACGTTTTATTGAAGAGCATTCTTGTTTAGCATGAAGAGGGCAGCCTTCTACATTTCATGGTGTAAGCCAAAGCTTATTTGGAGTCATTTAAGTCACATAAACCTTAGTTCTTTATTGAATTTGCTGATCTACGTCTAACTTTCATTTGAACATGGAGCACATAACCAGCTTCAGCACCATCCTGATTTCCCATATTGCTAGCTAGTCCCCATATCTAAGGGCTATGAGAAGAGCCAAAGGGAAAGCATCCAAGAACTGTATATACTTATGTATAAGTCTAGAAATTTAGGTCAGAAAATTGACCCAAAAAACTGTGTCGACTAATCCGTGGGTCAATGTAAGTACTGTATCTTAAGTCCTATATAAAGAAGGAACCATCCCCTGATAAAAAGCAAGAGTATAATCTGTCCTGGAAGCACCAATCCCCTCTAGTCTTTCATCCATCCAGTCTTAAGAGTTAGCACAAAAAAGTTTTGTCTGCTGGAATTTTTAAAAGTTCTTTGACATTGTTTTGCTTTGCTTCATCCTTTGATCCTTTGCTATGTGCCCCCGAGTTTTACCCTTGACTTATCCATTTATTTTGGCTCCAAAATTTGCCCTCGACTTATACATGAGGTCGACTTATAGTTGAGTATATATGGTAAGCCATGTCTCATTAAGACTACAGCTCCCAGAATCCCTTTGCTAGCATACCAAGTGCTGGGAGACCTGGGGAACTGCGGTCCAAATGGAAACTTTTTCAAAACCGTTTTAAAGGCATGAGGTCAGGCAGGGCCCCCTCTGCAGAACATGAATGATTAGTCAAACCATGTCTCACCCGCAGAGCATCACTATCTTGGACAGCCTAGTAGGCAGGCTTGTTGAAGGGCTAAACCTCCAATATAATAATTTGCATTAGGCAGCAAGCTTCACTCCGTTAAGATCATGTGGGGCTGATCTAGATTGGCAAAAAGAAGTGTGTTCATGGCTGCATGAAACTCTAGCCTTTAGATGAGAAAAAGGGAAAGTGTGTCATGAAAACGTTGTTTTTGCATTTTAGGGGAGAAGAAGCACCTTTAAAAAGGTGCTGGTTTTCCCAGCTTCTTTTTTAAAAACTGCGGAACAGCGCAGCTCCATCTAAAGGCTGTGGTGTAGTTGCGCAGTTAAAGGGGCCGCTGTATCTTTAAATCGCCCATTTAAAGGCAGCGCTACAGGTGCGGATCATAATGGATCGTGAGTTGGGAGCATGTGTGGTGTGGAGTTCACTTCTAATTAAAACACTTAATGCCCTGCAGGTGTAAAAGCTGGGGTTTAACTGCGCAGTTTTTTAAAGCTCCCAAACCCTAGCTCCAGCCCTAATCGGAACCCTAGACATGCGCAGTAGGGACTCTGGGATGCTGTAACTGTTATTCTACTGTGCATAACATGTCGATTCATTCACAAAATAAAGGGGTTCATTCATGATGCACCAGTGCAACTGCACAGTTTTTTAAAAAAGCAGAGAAACCGGAATGACGCTGAAACTCTAATTTTTTTTCCTTGCCGGCTGTGAACTGCACAGCTGCGCAGTTCCCAGCCAGCAGCAGGCAAACCTGCACAACTGCACAGTTGCACCGTTCCCAGCAGGCAAACCTGCATAGCTGCACAGTTCCCAGCTGGTATTTATTAACTGTTTTATTTGTTACATCATCATCATCTTTATTGTTATCTGAACCCCGCTTTCCCCACAAAATTGGGACCCAAAACAGCTTACAGTCTAAAAACACCATACAATTAAAAACTTACAAAAGTGATGATTAAAATAGAATTAAACTGTTACAGTATTAAAACAGATCATTTGTTTAAAAATAAAATGCAATTTAAAAAGATAAAAGCGCTTAAAAACCATAATCTTTAAAATAATGCAACATTATTTTTTACTGTTTTAAATTATTCTAAATTCATTTTATTTCTAACATCCCCTGAAATTTTGTGATACAAGATGGGATACAGATATTTAATTAAAAACAACAAAAAAAATTGAAAAAAATATTTTCCCATATATGTTAGCAGGTCAGATGTTATGATATCTAATTTATAGCTGCTGTAGTTAGTGTCTCCACACCACAATGTTGTTAGTCTATTGTAATTTTGTTGTTTGATTTGTTATTCCCAGTACAAAGTATAATCATAATTTTCATTTGTCTGGACTGAGTTTGGCTCCAGTTGCTGATTGGTGACATGATGGGAAACAAAGTTTGCATCAGCCTTCACCAGTTCCTTCCTGGAACAATCCCGCGGTTTTGTTTTCTCATTACCATCCTCACTAGTTAGATTTCCTATTAAAATTTGCCCCACAATAAGGACATTACCACGCAAGCCCTGCTGTCACAGCAGTTGCATCAGTTTATTAAAAATGCAAACATACTGCTGTCAGAGCAGCCTTCGCCACATGTCTTCTCAATCATGTAACTGGTACTGCTGCCCCATCACACTCTGTTCCTGACTTTCCCCTAACCCAGCCTCCCTGCCCTATGCTCTATGCTCTATCCAGCATACTTTTGGGTTATTTTATTTTTATTTAACCTTTTTCAGGAGTGGGGGGGGGGGGGGGACAGGGAATCAGCCTCTTTGGGAATAGCAAGAGGGGCAGGGAGAGAGGAGAGGACAGTGGCACCAGGCGACTGCCAATCTTGCAAATACTGCAGCAGTGAACTTAGGCGATTAGGAAATCATTGATGGGTTTCCCCTGTCATTGAAAAGGGACACAGGAGCTAAGGGTCAGGGATAGAGCAGCTATGAGTTGGAGGCATCATCATGCAATAAGCATCATCAAAACTGCTTTTTTCTCCTGGTGTAATCGCCATTTAAAAGCCCCATGTAGTAATCTCCTTTGTAAGAAGGACTGGGGTAGTCAAATGAAATAACCGTATTGCTCAAATATAAATTGTAGGGAGCAAATGTAATGTGGGGAAAAAAAGTTCAAGATTAATAATGAAATATATCAAAAATGATTAGAATTTCAAGTTGTGACAGTATATAGTAACAGTTCCAGGAACAAGGAACTGAAGCTGAAAAGGAAAACACAACAGGGGATTTTAACACAGATATAACATTTGTAAAGGAGTTTTAAAAGTTTAGCACTAAAATCTTTATTGCTTCCAACGGCAAGTCTACACTGGCTGAAAACTTGCTTGCTGCTCCTCACTCCTGGAACAACAACAACAACATTATTATTATTATTATTATTATTATTATTATTATTTCTAGCCCGCCCCTCTGAACAGGCAATCGGGGCGGGGTACAACAGGATTAAAACAACAACAATTAAAATAGAACAATCCCATCCCCACCTCCCACTCCTTAAAATAAAATTAAATCAGCAATGAGTTAAAATATATCAATATCAAAACCTAAAAATTCTTGAGCTGTATGGGTGGGCTGAAATCATGGAGGAAGAAGGCTGGAAGAAGTCTAAATCTTGGATTTGGAGCCAGGAGATGTTAAACATTGTCTGGGAAGGCCTGCCAGAAGAGATGCGTCTTTAAGGCTTTTTTAAAGCCATCGATGGATGAAATAAGACGCATCTCATCCGGCAGGTCATTCCACAACTTGGGGGCAACAGCTGAGAAGGCCCTCTGGGAGGTCTGCGTCAGCCTGGTCTTCATGGGCTGTAGCAGGTTCCTCCCAGAGGACCGAAGTGTATGGGGAGTTCATACGGGAAGAGGCGGTCCCTAAGATAGAATGGACGCAAGCCATTTAGGGCTTTAAAGGTTAAAACCAACACCTTGTACTGTGCCTGGAAACTAATCGGCAGCTAGTGGAGAGACTTAAGCACCGGTGTTATGTGCTCTCTCCTAGGTGTTCCTGTGACAAGCCTGGCTGCCATGTTTTGAACCAGTTGTATTTTCCAGGTTAAGCACAAGGGTAGCCCCATGTAGAGCGCATTATGGTGAGGTTACCAACGCGTGTACCACAGTTTCCAGATCCCTCACATCCAGAAAAGGGTGCAGCTGGCGTATCAGCTGGAGCTGATAACAGGCACTCCTGACAGTTGCATTCACCTGACTAGTCATGTGAAGCAACGAGTCAAGAAGCACCCCCAGACTGTGAACAGAGTCCTTTGAGGAGAGTGTGACTCCATCGAGGACTGGGGATTGTATTCCCAAACCGGGTTTTGGGCCTGTAACTGTAAGTACCCCCGTTTTGTCTGGATTGAGCTTCAATTTGTTTTCCCTCATCCAATCCATTACCGCTGCCAGGCAGTCATTGGGAGAGGAGACGCCATCTGAGGTCTGAGCAGACGATCTGGTCATGGAGAAGTATATCTGAGTGTCATCAGCGTACTGGTGACACTGAGCTCCATGCCTCTGAATGATCTCACCCAGCGGTTTCATATAAATATTGAATAGCATCGGGTACAGGATGGCGCCCACATGCTCCTCATCACTTCTCTAATCAGTTTCAAAACTGAGTTAAAGACTATGTTATTTAGGGAAGCATTCCCAGGATTGTGCTATCTGCCCCAGGATGCCTTGTTTTAAGTATGTATTAAGAAGCTGAGCCCTCCCTTCAGTCCATCTGCTTTGGTCCAGGCCCCAGAGGGAGAGAAGAACCACTGGACCTCATCCCCTTCTCCACCACCTTCCCTTCTCCTCTTTGTGTTATGTCTTTTAGATTTTAAGCCTGATGGCAGGGAACCATCTAATTTTAAGATTGTATGTACAGCACTGTGCAAATTTACAGTGCTATATAAATAAAGGTTAATAATAATAATAATAATAATACCTGGGCCAGTCCGGAGTATTAGGCTCTGAGCTGGCCCCAAATGGTGGCCACACGCACAAGACCAATCCTGGTGGAATGCTGCAGTGCTGTCCACATGGGGCAAGCTGGGCTCAATGTCATGCCTCAATGTCTCCTGGCAGTGACATTTCCAGAAAGCATCCAGACATACAGTCAGAGGTCCCTCTACCCTCTCCTCTCATTCATCTCATGGTCACCTGTTCTACTCTCAGCAGAAATGGCGGCGCATCACAGCATTTCCATGGAGCTCTTGCTGATGGCAAAGCAGCAATAGTAGCTCCATGGACAGGCCATCCCCTTTCCTTTTACTGCTCAGCTATTGGCGGGTGAACAACTGTCTTGGCTTGAACTGGGCCCTGTCCAGCGGTCCACATACCAAAAACCCCATGCTCACCCTGGAGGCAATGTCGGATTAACAGGGAAAACCTGTAATATTTCCCAGAAGCAGGAGTACAGCTGGACAGACAGCAGTGACTTTGGGTTGTTTTTTTTTTTACAAGTGTAGACAAGCCCTAAGTGTGTTACATACAATACCTACATATAATACTATTTTAGATTACAGCAGTGCTAAAGAATTAAATAGATAAGGCAAACAGTGAGTGATGGATTGCATTTATTAAATGTTAAGTTGGTTGTTGTTTTTTTAAGTTGAGTGAGGCAATTCTTTCCCACCACTACACTAAAAAAGGAAGAAGAAAAAACACTTGTACTGTACTAATGAGCTGAGGATGTGAAATTTATTTACGTCCATTTAACTGACTAATGGAATTATGTTAAGAGACTTTAATGTTGACTGTCAGTGAATGCTTACAATCAATATTTTCAAAACTTAAGTTACTGAAAGTCGTAATAGCAAGTGGGGAAATAATTAGGGGAACATCTGTGGAACCAAGAATGCAAGGAACCAAGAATTCCTTGACATGAGTGACAGTAAAGGTTTCTTATGTACAGCAGATTCTGCATTTCATGCCAGCTAGTCCAACAAGCAAGTATTGGGAGGCACATAAAGTGTTGGACAACAGATCTAGTGACACCGTTTTTCCAGTACCAGTGTCTGCCTAGGCCCTGGGTGACAAAAGTGTGGCTGCATTTTTTGGGTCCAAGGGTCCCAGATTTTGAGAGGCCAAAAACATCTTGCCCTCAAATCACCAATAATGCCCTCCTCACACCTATTGGAGGGTATTAGCCATTTTGCCTTGCCTGGGGTCACTGGAGGGGCTTATTGATTTATTTGGCCTGTGCCTTTTCATTGCATGTATATAAAGCACAAGTGACAATTGAAAGCAACAACATGAAGACTTGTGGCAGGACATGGCTTATTTTGCTTTCTAAATGTAATTAGAATACATATTTCTTCATGTTAATTTACAAGAAATGCAATTGACCTGGAGAGGTTAGTTTTTAGTGAGTGATAGAGTACATATATTATTGTTTTAATATATTTATTTTAAGTATATATAATACAGTGTAGGAGTAACTACATTCAATTGGATTGTCAAATTGTTAAAGCACGTATACTGAAACCTGGGGTTAATCTGGAGAAGCATCTGTACAGAATTTGTACAAAGTATAATTGTTTCATGCTGGACTGGTCCAAAACATTAATATATATATATATATATATATAGTGGGATTTTTTACTACAAGCACCAAAATGATTTGACTGGCCTGGGGTACTATGCAAGAATGCTACTTGGCTGTATACATCACATATCACAGATTTATTTATTTATTTAAAACTATTAACAGCCTCATGAGGGGCTGTTATTAAAAAAAAATCTATGATGCCTGAGACCAAGTAGTCCTCCCTTAGGTTGAGATGCATAGTATCCCAGGTTGGTCAAGTTATTTTGGTACTGGTAATAGAAAATCCCACAATGACATCTACCCACTGGTACTAAATTTATAGCAATAAATTAAAGAACTAACCATTTGGTACTCTTTCATGACAACGTATCTGCTAATACACAATGCACTTCTGAGAGCTTGATGGTCAAGTCATGTCATAATCTTGCCTTATTTTCTCATGTGAATGCAACAAGTGTGGACCATCCCACAAAGTTGTGGTTAGCCTTATGTAAGATCTTCTGAGGAAGCAGTTGTATTCTTTTGCTAAATTTGCAATGAGGAAATGGTTACTTGCAGCATCTCTAGCCAGAGTTCTGACTGCAGCATAAAGCAGACAGCCAGGTAACCATCCAGACTGGAAGGGAACCAAATTCATTTTGTCAAGGTGGCGTGTATCAAGGTAAGGGTAAGAAATTGTATAAGATTTGAAGGGCAACATTGCCCCCCCCCCAAAAAAAAAGGAAAAGAAAGAAAGGAAAAAGAAAAGAAAAAGAACGTTGCTCAGACTAGTATTTTCTTTCAGTTTTTACACTTTGGCTAACAATAGATCATTGGGATCAACTACCTGACTGCTCTGTCTGTGATAAAGGCAAACTTATGCATGAAATCCGTTTGCTTTAGATTTAAGTCTTGCTGAAAGCATTGCTGTTTGCATCCAGCATTGACTAGCTGTGGGATTCATAGAAAGTACTGGTTTTCTTTACCAGATTTTGTAATAAATTTCACCATTACATAAATTCTCTCAGTTCCGGTTTGGTCCACATTGCCCTTGCATGTCATGGCTTTATATATATTGGTCAGTATCTCAGTGAGTCGGTCTCTAAAAAATCCATGGTGTCATATGGATTATGGAGAATCATCTCTTACTTGGTACCCTACCAGCCTTGTGGCTTTTTGTGGAAGAAAAGCTTAGATTAAACTCTAGAGAGAATAAAATGGCATTAACCTGCTTGCAGTTAATCACAGACCGCTTTCTAGAGGACCAAAAGCTTTGTGTCTAAAATTCTGCAGTACACCAATATGTACGGGTGGAAATTAAATTATATCATGGAGGGATTTATCTCATTGAACAAATTGTTAGAAAATGAATATATATGGTAGGTTTTTTAAGGCTGTATAATATGTATACAGCCTTATTTTACCAAAACATACAAGATCGTGTTGTGGAATATGCCCAGTGAAAAGACTATTTTTTAAATTTCTCTCCTAATGAATTACAATCTTTGCCCCATATCTTGTAAGTATTATCAACTCACATGAACTCATAATATATATTCAAACATGTGATGTTTGAGTTTAATCATTTTGCTTCCATAAATTCTTTATGGGGCTATGCTCTATGTTCATATAGCAAAATATATTACTATAACTGCAAGGATACAGTGAGAGCTTCCATACCAGTGAGATGGTGAATCTGCCCCAAATTTTATTCCAAACTTTATTTTTAATTATTATTATTTATGACATTTTATTCCAAACTTTACAGGAGCTATCCAAAGTGCTAAACTTGCCTTGAAGATAGAATTTAACAACTAACATAGCTGATACAAACTCCATCAGACACCACTGGACAAATATATTGCTTCCATTTGCCAAGCAAGTCCGATAGCTGTTCTCCAGTCATTCTTTCTGCTCTGATAAAGTTTTTAAGTTCCAACTTTTCACCCACTGTTTTACAGCTGCTGGAATTTGTTTTTCTTCTTCTTGTTTACATCTTGACTCAAATTCAGCAAAATCATTTCAGACTTTCTCCTGAATGTGTAATCTATGCAGGTGAGCTAAAATTTTGCTTCCAATATCTACACCAGCAAAATCTGTCACACTTAGCCACACCTGGTGTAATAGTATACCAACCTGATCTGGTGTAATAGTATACCCGTCTGACTTTAATATTTAATTTTTTTTAAAACTTTGATACTTTTCCTTTCTGCCCCCAGTAAACCTCACTCCACTCACACAATCTCTTCTGCTGAGCTTCAGCATTTTAAAGGGACGTAAGTGAATGCCACCATCCATTTCAAAAGGCAGATGTTAGCAGAGCAGTGGTGTTTCCCTGCTCAGGGTGTCACCTGGAGTGTCCGACACCTCCGCGCCCCTCTAGTGATGGGTTTTATATGGGATGGATATTGTGGTTTTATTATGGTTTTAATGTTTGTAATTTTATATTGTTTTTAGCTGATGTTTTAATAATTTTATGGCAATATGTTTTCAGAATTGCTATTATGAGCTGCATTGGGTCCCTTTGGGAAGAAAGGCAGGATAGAAATAAAATAAAATAAAATAAAAAGTGATGCCTCTGGCACAATAAACACGAAGGTAAATGTTTTAAAAATGTCTGAAGTCTAAATTATTAGTAGTATACACTATCAAAGGAACTTGTCTAACAATAGTAAAATTTTATTTAGGAGATGGATTGTTTTTGCCTCAGGCTTACTTCATGTGTCTTCAAGTCATTTGTTGACTTACGGCAACCCCATGAATTTCATGGGGTTTTCTTAGGCAAGGAATATTCAGAAGCAGCTTTAATAATAATAATCAATAATAATAAAATGTATTTATACCCCACCCCTTTGAGATCAATAGGGGTGGCTAACAACATTAAAATGCAATTACATCAAATAAAATAGCTACATCCGTCCCCCCTTAAAACAATATTAAATCTATTACAGATTAAAACCGAAAATTTAAACAACATTAATACAAATTACAAAACAAGCAGGACAATGTGGCAACATCCTAATTTATTTTTACATAGACATTGGGGAGTCTACCGAAGAGGGAGTCCCTGCCAGTTCCATCCTCTGAAATATAGCACTTGGTATTCATTGGTGTTCTTCCATCCAAGTACTAACCAGAACTGATCCTGCCTAGCTTCCAAAATCAGATAGGATCTGGTGCTTATAGATATTTAATATCATAGGCCTACTGCACATGCTTACCCTTCAAATATTCAAGGAATTATTTCACAAAGTGAACTGATTTCAAAAAACAATTTAAAGTGTAGGCTAGCTATCATGAAAAAGAGATAAATCCAAAATTAAATTGATTCCATCCTTTATTTCAGTCAAAATGCATTAATTCCTTTTCTACAATCTTGTTGGGGACTTAGGCCTGGTACAGACCGGCTGTTTACGCCGGCCTGGGGGAGATTTTAGGGCCTTGGGGAGCCAGCCATGATGAGGTATGCATGGTGCAGCGTCCAAACAGCACAGCGCCATGTGTACATCATTGGTGTACACAAGGGCAGTAATGTCACCCAGGCCCTAAAAAGAACCTGCCAGGAGCAGGTTCTTTTTAGGGCTCCTGGAGGCTGCGCCATTTGGTTGCTGTAGCCTCCAAAGAAATCAAATCAGTGAGTCTATAATATTAAGAGAAAAAGAGAACCTCTATAAAATTCTTAGTGAAATAATTGCCATGCACTGTACTTATAGTAAAAGCCTTGCAGTGAATTAACCTAGTTTCCATATAAGTGATAGAATGGACAATTGATGTTGCTGAGTAGAAAACTGTTTTTCCATGAAAAAGTTTTAAGATAGCAACCCATCAGAAAATAAGGAGCATGTTTTTCTCCAGATCCTAAGGAGCATATTTCTCATTTTGCTGTTACAAAATGTAGGTTGTGTCTTTTTTAAAGTGAAATGTATATTTGAAGCAAATGTTGGACCTCAATGACCCAATTCTTTTATTGTCTATTATATAATCCCTTAATTTTCTGTTTTCCATTTCCAAGCTTTTGTCTCAAGTCCAAGTCTCCAGGAAGGATGGGCTGTGATTCTATCATTTGTATTTAAACCCAGAAGTATGGAAGAAACTGCTGGCAAAACTTTGTGAGTCAGGTAAAAGCTTTTGGAAAGAGCTGAAAACCATTTTTAAAAGACAGGATATTGTCCTGTGGTTTGTGTTATGTACAAGTTTTTAAAAATTTGCCTCTGTTAAGCAAGTTTTCATTTTGCCTCAAAATAAAACAACAAATGTGTGGATCTGCCATGGGAAGCAAAGCCTCTCCCAAACTATTTTCTATGTGATTTTTTTTTTGAAAAATAAAATCTATCTTTAGCAGATAGAATAAGAATAAAATAGTTAAGAAGAGAAGAATAAAAACAGTAGAGTAGACTGTTGAAAGCTACCTGTCAGTTCAACTGAGAACCTTATCATATTAGAAAAGAAAGAAAAAATAGAGAGTATTGTCTTTCTCTGTGCCTCTCTGCATGATGTTGTAGCACTTCCATTCTCTTCTTGAGAGAGATGATTGTCAAAGTGTGCCTTTTGTCACACTGGCAAAATCTGGAAGGAGAATGACAGTGCTCCAAGGACATGCGCAGAGGCATGGAAAAAGCTACTACACTCCCGCTATAATTTTTTCTTCATGCCGTAAAGTTTTAAAGGGCCCTCTGCTCCTTTACTTAATCATTTTCGGGCTAGAACATGGCCACATATCCCGAAAGCTCCACAATAAGCTACAGGGACATGTTTGGACAGCAATCATATGGTCTTCAAGCTGTTATTAGTCTGTAAGTCCCATCACCTCTAGCCACACAGAGGAGAACTGGGAGCTGCGGTCCAACAATTTCTGGAGGGTCCTTGCTGCAATTCCTTGTTATTTGCGTATGTCGCAAATAATTTGCATAACATGAAGATCGGGTCACTCATATTTCGGATGATGAAGGTGGATAACTACCTCCATCGAAATAAAAATCCCTAACTCTGCTCAGTGTTCCCCTCCTTACACTTCATATTGAGATAAGAAGAGTAAGAAGTGTGGACTAAAAAAAAAAAAGACGGGGGAAAAAAACCATGACATCCCCATGGAGGAGTTACACCGAGGCTGGAAGCAGAAATGCCACCCGATCTGGAGGAAGGGTGTGGGGACGGCAATGAGAAGATGAAAGCGAGCTGAAGTAACATAGGTTTTCCCACAGAGCCAGCAATTGCAGGTTTCTGCAGCATCACCGCATTGCCACTCTGAACCTAGCTCTTTGTTGCCACATTAGGGGCTGGGTGGGAAGCCACATCCTGTTCTTGCTGTGCTGAAATTATGTGATGTGGGCAAGAAGATAACAATTGGCCATCTTGAGGTAAGGGGTGGAGTTCAGGTGGGAAAACAAGCGTTAGGTCTTATAGCAGCCCATTCCATTTCAAGCCTACATTGAAATAAACATTAAGGGTAGGGCGTTTAGCATCTGAACACAGAGGTTTCATTATTACATGGTACACAGTCTGTTTCTTTGGTCTCCGAAAATTGAGCCTGATCTACACACGGCATTCAATGCAGAGATATATATAGGTGCCATACTTTTAATGTCCTTCTTTTCCTTCTCTGTAACATTTCGGGTGGGAAATTAGTTGGTTTGCCTTCTGTGCAAATTAAATTCCACTATTTCACAGAAGGCTAGACAACTAATTTCCAATCCACAGAGGTGTGTGTGTGTATGTGTGCGGACTACACCAGGTGACACCTTAAGGGGGGTGGTGACACAACTGCTCCTCAAAACTACCTTTGGGCAGAAACAGGTTATGGATGCTTCCCTTTAAAATGCTTTAAGAGATGGCGAGAGTGGGGTGAAGCTCAGGGAGAAGAGAAAAAGAGAGAATCTAGAATTTTTAAAAATCCGTAGAGTTAGTGTCACCCAATGCCAGAACTCATGTTGTCATCCCTCACATTGACCACCTCCCACTTCACACCATGCAAAATCCTTAGTAATGTTTTTTGCACTAATGTTACTTGGAAACCATAATTCCCATACACCACTGAATATAATGATAATAGCTGTGACATAAACAACTAGCAAAATTAAATTTATACCTTAAAATTACAATATCATACACACAGCCTAAATGTTTTTACATATACATAGTGAAAATTTGGTTAAAAATGTGATGTTTTAATGAAAATTTAAAATAATTTTTAAAAATTAAAATTTCAAAAAAATTAATTTAAATTTTTAATTTTTAAAAAAGATTTTCATTTAAAACATCACATTTTAACCAAATCTTCACTATGTATATGTAAAAACATTTAGGTTGTGTGTATGATATTGTAATTTGAAGGTATGAATTTAATTTTGGTAGTAGTTTATGTTTAGCCTGGAGAAGAGAAGGTTAAGAGGTGATATGATAGCCCTGTTTAAGTATCTGAAGGGATGTCACATTGAGGAGGGAGTAAGCTTGTTTTCTGCTGCTCCAGAGGACAGGATCTGGAACAATGGATGCAAATTACAGGAAAAGAGATTCCACCTCAACATTAGGAGGAACTTCCTGACAGTAAGGGCTGTTCGACAGTGGAACTCACTCCCTCGGAGGGTGGTATAGTCTCCTTCCTTAGAGATCTTTAAACAGAGGCTGGATGGCCATCTGTCGGGGATGCTTTGATTGGGAGTTTCTGCATGGCAGGAGTTTGGACTGGATGGCCTTTGTGGTCTCTTCCAACTCTATGATTCTATGATTCTAAATATTATCATTACAGCCAGTAGTATATGGGAATTACAGTTTACAAGTAACATTAGCGCAAAGGATTCTGCATAGTGTGAAGTGGGAGGTGGTCAATGGGAGGGGTGACAACCTGAGTTCCTGCATTGGGTGACATCAACCCTTGGGAAGCCACCATTCCCATCCAACAGAGAAAGATATACAGAAAAAGATATACTACCTCTATGACACAATGGAACTTCTTTTGTTTTTTCACTAGTTATGCATAAATCTTGTTTTGTACATATAAATCAGCATATAAAAATATTTTGTCTCAGACATATTTCTTTAAACAATATCACCAGTTCTTTTCAGAAAAACTGTTTGCCAGGAACGTATAATACAACCCATCCAACCATAGAAGCTTTTAAAATTTCATTGATTTGAATGGAAGAGTTAAACATATTTCCAGCTTTTATACTATTCACGTTTACTTGAGAGTAAAACTCACTGAATTCACAGGAAAATCCTATGCATCTGTATTCAAAATCAAGATACACTGTGTTCAGTGGGGTTGAGATGAACATTATAGTAATGCTTTACCATCATTATACCATTTGCATAGAAAAAGGGGGTTATTTGATGTCCTCAGCATTTAAGGAAAAGTGTTTCTAGACTAATGTCATCAAGAAGTGGGCTATCCAGAAATAGCACAAGAGGAAGCAGACTGTAAATTACACCATGAAAGCCTCATTTTAAAAAACATACACAAAAGCTGGTGTGTTGTAATTTCAAGATGCTGATCCAGCAGACTTAAACATTATGACAGTCAGGGGACTTGATTTTAACAGAGCTCTAAAAAGTCATAGATCTCTTAACCCAAGAAGCCACAAATATCTCTTCTGCACAAAGGATTTATTCAGGGTAGATTCCAAGATTTGTTGTTGCTGCCATCAAATTGACTTAGACTTACGGTGATCCTATGAATGAGAGGCTTCCAGGATCTTTGGTCATCAACTGCTCTACTCAGAGCCATGGCTTCCTTGATCAAATCTATAGTACATTTTCCCCTGTTTCCTACTGTCTTCCACTTTACCAAGCACTATTGCCTTTTCAATGAGTCATGTCATCTCATGATATATACAAAGTAAAATGGCTTCAGTTTAGGTATCTTTTTGTGCCATATCAGGGCTGTGGCAACTGCACACAGCGGCTCCAATCTCACCTCTCCATGGTGCAAAAAAGAGCCACAAAAAGTGGCTCCTTTATGCTTCATGGAAAGGGCGTCATAGCTGTGCACTCCTTTGGCGCTGCGTCATGTAGATGCAGCACCAGAGGAGCGCCCTGATGCTGCGCACCAAGTGGTGCAGCGTGCGGCATCACACTGGCCTGGGGGCAGAGTTAGGGCATGCATCATGTAGACACCATGCCCTGACTGTGCCCTCAGGATATGGATATGCTAAATGGATGAGAGCACCACTGCTTCTCTTCCACAAGCAGCAGAATGGTTTGGTTACCTTGGTGGTAGATACTTATTGAAAAACAGCCAGAAAAAAAGGAAGCCAAGAAATATGATTACCTCTACAGCTGTTATAAATGTTTGGATCTTCAGTTGGTAAGATAAAACTTGAAATATCTGTACTTAGTTCTAGGGCCTATGTTTCTTGAAAATAAAATATTGAAAAATCTCTGAAGATGCAAAAGAACCTCAAGAACAAAATTTAAATTTAAACTAAGTCCAGCTTGTGGAGCACTGTTCAACAAATGTTAGGTTAACATGGGCCCGAAACAGGCAGGCCAAATAAAGGAGCTTATGGATGCTTTGGGGACATGATGCATGCCCCCAAAGCGGCTGGAAACCACACAGAGGCTGCAAAGAGGAGGCAAGAGCTGCCCAAAAGGGAGTGGATTTAAATCCACTCCTGCCAGTGGCCCATTTGGGACCATGGTGGCGGCCCACTTCAGGAGCAGGCTATGACATCCCTGTGGTCCCTGTGGTCCCAACACAGTCAGTGCCAGAGTGACCAGAAGATGTTCCTTCCAGGCTATCTGCTTCAGCCCTAAGTCCGATTAAAATAATTCATCAGAATTAAAACAGCAGAGGTGATAATCCTGTGGCCCTCCAGAAGAATGCTGCAACTTCCAGCATTCTTCACCACTGGGCATGCTGTCTGGGGTGTTCAGAACTGAAGTCCAACAACAGCTGGAAGTCTACATAATTCCCATCTCTGCAAGTTCCTTTGCCTATCTAATCAAAAGTCATTCCTTTTGAGTTCACCAGGTCTTACTCCAAAGTAAGCGTTCAACTACAGCTTCCATGCTCTCCAGTCAGTTTAGCGCTGGGCCATGTCAGTTGGGATGGTACAGTAGTACTTGTAATCAAACATACCAGTATGGCACCAGGTTGGGAAAGACTGAGAAAAAGCAATGTTGTCTCATGCTTTTCAAGTATATATTCATTCACAGTTTTGATGAATTGCAGACATGCCCAGCAGGGACCGGCTGAAAATATTCAGTCCCTTATTTAAAAAAACTGAGGGGTGGCTTCATTTATGCAGTCTGTATTCTGTAGCATCCATAAATTGTTGCATTTGAAAGTATTATGTGGACCCTTATTAAACAGTAATAGAGCTATAATTCCCCTTTAACTGTCATGGCAACATCATATGGATCTGGGATTTGCAGTTTAGGGAGGATTTCTTAGAATTAGCAGCTAGATCCTCCGCAAACTGCAAACCCCAAGATTCCATAGGATACAGAACCATAGCGCTATATTATGCAGGGTGAAAGTCCCTTGTGTATCCTCTTGGTAGCTAACTATGTTTTCTTTTCTTTTTATTTTTGAACAAGCATTCATGATGACTGAAGAAAATACTATGGTGAGCACTACTGAGTTTGTCTATGAGGAGGTGGCATCTCCATGTGATAAAAGGGATATTCAGATGCTTGGAAAACTCTTTCTGCCTATCCTGTATGCTGTTGTATTTACCACTGGGTTAGTTGGAAATTTTCTGGTGGTTTTTACCATTGTGATAAGTGGGCACCAAAAGAGCATCACTGACATATTTCTCTTGAACCTGGCCATCTCTGATCTTCTATTTGTAATATCTCTTCCTTTTTGGGCTTCTTACATCATACATGAATGGACACTTGGAAACCTTTCCTGCCAGATAGTTTCCTCTTTCTATACTGTGGGCTTCTTTGGAGGCATGTTCTTCATCACTGTCATAAGCATTGATAGGTACCTGGCTATTGTACATGCAACATATGTTATGAAAGCCAGAACTGTTTCCCGTGGATGTATCACCAGCATTGTAGTATGGGCCCTGGCAGTTTTATTTGCAGCCCCTCACTTTGTGTTCATCCAAAAATCAGAAAATAAATGTACTTCTGTGTATCCAGAACATCTTGAGAAGATATGGCCAACTTTCAGCTACATGGAAATAAATGTTATTGGGTTCCTTCTCCCAATGTGTATCATCAGCTTCTGTTATCTAGGGATCATCAAAACCTTGGTGTCCTGCAAAAACAACCGGAAAAAAAGAGCCGTGAAGCTGATTTTAACAGTAGTGATTGTGTTTTTTCTATTCTGGACTCCATATCATGTGTCACTTTTTCTGCAGATATTAAGGTTCTATGACTTCTTTGAGACCTGCACCTCCTTAAGGCTTTTAGAGTACATCATGCATGTAACTGAACCACTGGCTTTCAGCCATTGCTGTCTTAATCCAATTATCTATGTTTTCGCTAGTGAAAAATTCAGGAAGTACCTTTCTCACTTTGTTCTCAAATGTCTCTCATTCATTAGTTTCTGTGGGCCTTGTAATAAGTATCGTGGCAGAGCTCCTACTCCTGTTCCAGAAACTGCTTTGACCAGCAACCAGACCCAGAATAGCAGTTACCAAGATGGCTCCGTGTTACTCTAAGTGTTTAATAGTGGATTGTATATTATTATATGTAATATACTTCATGCGGAGCTATAGTTTTGCACAGTGCATGCAAAGGCCTTGTTTGTCTGGCTGTTCCTGAAAAAGCAACAATAACTGACCATAGCATGTTTGCATTTATGGAGTTTATCACATGGGATTGATCCCGTGCAGATTTTCAAATCTGGTAAAAACCTGCAAAAGTGCTTTTTCAGAGACGTCAGGGTTAATAAGCAATAATGCAACTTTAACCTGAATGGAAGCTCAACAAAGCCAACTCCTTTTTATTTTTGGAATTTTCTGAAAGTAAAAAGGAGCAGGTTTCGTCTACTTTCTGTTTGGGTTAATGTCACATTATTGCTCATTACATTGTGTGAAAATCAACCCCCTTTTAGTGGATTTTGCCCACTTTCTGTTCGGGTAAACCTCCGACATCGTCTGAAAATCTACCTACTTTTGCAGGGTTTTTCCAGTTTGAATTAAGTTTGTGCACAGGATCTGTCTTGTGTGTTAAACTCCTATGTTTCAATTATTATGTATCAAACTAAAAATGCTGGGACATTTTTGTATATTCTTGCTTTAGTTCTTGATATGTAACAATACATGTGAGGTTACTAACAGAGCTAATATTAATATTATTAAAAATAAAGTTATATTGTTGGAAACAGTTGTGTTTAGTATCTTTTCTATTAATATTTCACTGATGGGGAGACTGGATAGTACACTAAAACCTCTGTCTGCTTGGGGGTCTGTAATAGCTAAATGGATGGGAGGAACCGAAGAGTTACTACAGTCCAGAGTTGTAATAACTCCCTGCCCACCAAGGATGTTTATGCTGGAAACAGCTGGGTGAGTAGAACCCAAAACCTTCTTCTCCTCTTTCTCCTTCTTTCCCACCCATTGTTCCTTTTGCCATGATACTGCAAGGGAAAATGATGCTCAGAGTGCCTCTGTGTAGCATTTATAGTCATAGCAGTAACTGATGAATGGTGCAGCTTATTCTTACAGTCACTGCAATTCATAAAGCTCCTGCTATTTACAATTACATGGCATGTCTATAGGGGAAAAGTGAAAAGCTGAGAGAACAATCTCTCTGCCCCTCAAATCTTTGTAGATGCATTTAGAAAATAGGAAGAATCCTTTTGGCAGAAGGGGAAGTCAATGGACTCTTTCATACGAGGCAAAATTGGAAGTATAATTTAAGGTCAATTCGAATGCAATCATGGGTTTTACGTTATTGCGAATTAACTCTTCGCACGCAAATTCGGGCAAGAGGGAAGCCAATTCGAATGCAATCATGGGTTTTACATTATTGCGAATTAAAGCTTCGCATGCAAATTCGGGCAGGAGGGGGTTATTTTCGGGTAATGGGAAGTAATTCCGAACGGAGCAGGGGTTCTTCCGAATGGAGCAGGGGTTCATGTAAATTTGCTAAACTAGTGAGTTTACATGAATCCGCATTGGCTCCATTCGAAGTTGGGAGAATCCTCCCGTGTGAAAGAGTCCAATGCATTGTAGTACTGTTGCTGTGTGCCTTCAAGTTATTTCCGACCTATGGCAACCTAGGATGAACCTATCATGGGTTTTTCTTGGCAGGTTTCTTTGGGGGGGGGGCATTTTAATCTACAACTGCAACCCCCAAAAGAAAAAAAATCCAGTAAAAGATACATCTCTTGTTAGGACGCATTAGATACTAAATGGTTAAACAGACTGATAGTAAACGATACAAGTAACTACTGTTTTTGTCCCTCAAGACCAAATTAGTGACACTGGTTCTTCACTAATTTTGAAACTGCGGCACACAGGCACTAGATTTTTGTTCATCATACAACAAACACATTTCAAGAGACCTTGTGTCAAATATTGCTGACATTGAAGTTTGTTCGCCTCTATTAATGTTTGGGTTCTAGTAAAAAAAACCAAAAAACAAAGTTGAGTTTGCTCTCCAGACCTTCATCAGCTCCCATTCCAGATGGTGGGAGCAGCCACTGAGAAGGCTCTCTCTCGTGTCCTCCCCATGTGAGCCTGTGATGGTGGTGGGACTGAGAGAAAGCCTTCCTCTGAAGATCTTAGGGTTCTGGTAGGTTCATATGGGGAGATATGGTTTCTCAGACAGTCTGGACCAACTTTATATTGTGCCTGGAAATGAACTGGTAGAAAGTGAAGCTGTTTCAACAAGGGACTTACATGCTCCCTGTAACTGGCCCCAGTCAGCATTCTAGCTGTGGCGTTTTGAACCTGCTTAAGTTTCTGAATAGTTTCCAAAGGCAAATAAAGAAAATATGTTTTTACAAACCAGATTAACAAGTAGACCTCAAGTAGAAGAGCCCTCTCTCCATGCTACACCATCTTACCCAGGAGGGAGTGAATGGACAGGCCAAACTCCATTGGGCCTGTCCTTGGGTATGAAGCAGAGCCCTCCCTCCAGTCCATCTGCCTTGGTCCAGGCCTCAGAGGGAGAGAAGAACCTTTGGACCTTATCCTCTTCCCCAACACTATTCCCTTCTCCTTTTGTGTCGTGTCTTCTTAGATTGTGAGCCTGAGGGCAGGGAACCATCTAATTAAAATAATAATTGTAAGCCACTCTGATAGCCTTTAAGGCTGAAGAGCAGGGAATAAATAAATAAATAAATAAATAAAAAGATTAACACAGAGGTTGGCAACTTGTGATCACCTATAAGTCATTGGATTGCAACTCCCATCAACACTAGCTGGCACAGCCAGTAGTGAAAGATCATGGGAATCATACTCCAATAATATATCTGAAGTTGCTGACCCTTGGACAAAACTAATAAAAAGAATACAAAAGCCTGGTACAGACAGCCCAAAAAGGCCATCCCCATGGTGTAATTAGGGCTGGGGAAAGCATAGCATCCGCACGCTCCCCAGCCCTAGCGCATATGGACAGCACCATTTTTAAATCACGCTGTCCATACGCATGTGCATTGACATCACGGCGTGAGCTGTGTCCAGACAGACCAGTACGCACCTGATGTCATCACGCTGCTTGAGGGTGCCTAGGGCACCCTTTCTGCAGTGTAGAAAGGAGCTCCAAAACAGAGCTCTTTTTTGTGGAAGAGCTTCATTGCCATGGCCTGCCGGATGAGATGTGCCTTATTACAACCTTGGATGGTTTTAAGAAAGCCACCAAGACGTATCTCTTCCGACAGGCCTTCCCTGAGAATGAGTAAACTGTCCGTCAACTATAGTTCCTTCAGTTCTCACTTATTGAGACATGCAATACTCTTGAGGCCACCCACTTTCTAATTTTAGAGCTATCAATGTTTAATATCCATCTTTTAATGTTTTACTGTTTTAAATTCTACTCTTAGTTTAATCTATTTTTAAGGGGCGGGAGGGTAGACTGATATGTTTTTTAATTGTGTGTATTTTTAAATGTTGTACTCCTCCCCGATTGCTCACCCAGAGGGACGGAATATAAATAAACATTTATTATTATGGCAACCAGATTGCCACGGGAACGAAGGCAGGGAAAAAGGGTCCAGGAGGCCCCTTTTTCCCTTGGCTCCACTGGTTGGGAGTCCAGTCCAGCCTTTCTCCATGGCCTGAAAAGTGGAGGATTGGGGCCTCTGGGACTGCTGCTGAGGCTGCCCTGGCCCCACTCCGAGCCTTAAAGGGGCACCTATGGACCGCCCTTTTCGGGCGGTCTGTAAAGCCCAAAGTTAATCTTAATCTCTGTTTATCAACACATGGAGAATGGACTTGGTTTGGATAATTTTTTGTTCCTAATTAAAACATTGGCTTCTTACATCCAGTGCAATACAAGCAGTATTAAGTCAAGTTATATTCCTAAACCCCCATTCCAGATGTTTAACACTGTTCCTAGATTACTTTTTTAAATGGACTGTTGACATTACTAAACATAGGAGCAAAAGAGACCACTGCCCCTAACAAAAGTGGGATTGGGGCCACAGCGACAGCACACCACAGCCCCAATCTGCCTTTTTGTCAGCCAAAAAAGTAATGGCAGACAGCCACTCCTTTTTGTGCCAGCAAAAGCCAGGTTTTTAGCCCTGCTTCAGCCAGAAGCCGGCTTTAAGGTACTCCAGTGATGTGCAGCATCTAAATGCCATGTCACCAGAGTGCCCAGAAACTGGCCCACTTATGGGTAGCCACACAGTGTGAAGCTGGCTTCCAGGCATCTTGGGGGTGTGTGTTGTGTAAACCATGCACTCCCAAGCCACCCAGAAGGCAGTGCAAAGAGCAGTCTGTTTCGCCCCATAGTTACTTATTTTTATCCATCTATAGGAAACAGAAACATTGGTGTAGTCGTTTTAGAGCCTGAAAGAGAACAAGCTGAAATCAAGATGCAGGTTTTGATGCTCATTCATGTTCATGATACCCAGCGCCACAGTCTCTTGGCTGAGTAGCACATCAGAAAGGACCCACCCAAGAATGACCTTGCAGAATGAGTTCTTGAAATTGGATGAACCAAGAGTTCTTGGTTTCACCAGCTTTTAAAAAGAACTTCTTTATCTCAAGGCTACCAGTGTTTCCAGAAAACACAAGAGGATCAATTTCATAGCTCCCACTTCCCCAAGTTATAGGAGGTTCCAGAGAGAGATGACTGCTAACAAGTTTGTTTATTTGCAAATAGCAATTGCCACACTGTCCAACTTGCCTATATGTCACAAACTTGATTAATCATCTATCATCCCATTTTTTCAGCTGTTTTCAAAATATCACAATTTTCCTCTCCTCCCTTGCTTTCCCTCTTTATCCTTACTTCAATTGATGCAAACTGAGTTAAAATACAAAACTATTTTGCAAGCAGTTAACTCAGCAGGGGGACATGACAGAAGTCGATAAAGTCTTACCCTTATTTGCAGACTCAGGCAAAAGGAAACTGATGAAGCATCTCCTAATTTGTGTGTTCTTCCTTATTACTGTAATACCTTTGAATTTATTTATTTTGCATGCTTACAGAAGAAATCAGTTAAATCATAATAAACCAAGCACATGTCACAACAAGAAGCCTACCTGAAAGTAATTATATATTAAAAGCCTGCTTAAACAAAAAGGTCTTTGCCTGCTGGCAAAAGGAAAGAAAGGCAGGGGCCAGCCTACACTCCTGCAGAAGGGAGTTCCAGAGGGTGAGAGCAGCCACTGAGAAGGCTCTTTGTCTTGAGTCATCACCAAGCAAGCCTGTAATAGCAATAGGACTGGGGGGAAAGCCTTCCCTGTGGATCTTAGCACTCTGGCTGGTTCGTATGGGCAGATATAGGCCTCATGTAGATGGGCTCGAAAGAGCAATGTGAGGCCGTGCCGACGCCAGTCATGCCAGGCCTGCAGAAAATGCACACACCCAGCCCTAATCTGGTCTGCAGCTACAGCCTCCAACCTGGATGCCATCAAGGAGCAGCTTTTTGCTGCTCCTTTTTGTGTCAGCTCTTCCAGGTTGGGGTGGGCTCAGCATGGCTTCCCACCGTGTTCAGGGTTTGTCTCATATAAACGCCAACCACAACATGGTCCGAATATGGCACTTTTGGCCCATCAGTCTTTCAGATAGTCTGGACTTAAGCCTATAGGGGTTTATAGGTCATGCCCAGCACTATGAATAGTGTACGGAAAGGAACTGGTAGCCAGTGAAGCTGTTTTAACAAGGGAGCTATGCACTCCCTATAACTGGCCTTGATCATCATTTTGGCTGCAGCATTTTCGAGCCCCTGAATTTTATGAAATTTTCCAAAGGCAGCCCACTGTAGAGTGTGTTACAGCAGTCTGAACAGTATTTAATACTGGGGCTTTCTAGATTGGCAGGAAAGTGTGACATGAAGTTGCCTTTTCCTTAATGCTTAGCAGCTGCACCACAGCCTTTAGATGGAGCTGTGCTGTTCCGCAGTTTTTAAAAAAGAAGCTGGGAAAACCAGCACCTTTTTAAAGGCACTTCTTCTCCCCTAAAATGCAAAAAAAGCGTTTTCATGGCACACTTTCCCTTTTTCTCATCTAAAGGCTAGAGTTTCATGCAGCCATGAACACACTTCTTTTTGCCAATCTAGAAAGCCCCACTGTCACTGTAGCCAGATCCGACGGGTAAAGCAATGGGTGCAGCTGACACACTTGTTTTTGCTGTGCAAACTCCTGGCCACTCCTGACACCTAGGCATCTAGGTTCAGAATTGAGTCCAAAGGCATATCTAAGTAGCCTGAAGTATTTAGGGGAACCATGGGAGGCCACTGCCCCATCGTCCAATATCTTTCTGACTAACTCCGGGAAGGAAGTTGTGCGGGACACCAGATGTTGTTGAACTGCAACTCCAGCATGACTTTCCTGTTTGTGGGTGCTAGGAGTTCCATGCCAACAAAATCTGAAGGGCCACATAATTTCCACTTCTGTCCTAAATGTAGGACTGGTCTTGCATCCAGATAAGTGATTATAAATGTCTATATTTCCTCTAATATTTTGCCCTGCGCCCCCCCCCCCCCCGAATGTTGTTCCTCATCTGCTATACACTCGTCCCTCCGCATTTGCGGCTTTGATTTTTGCAGATTTGATTATTCACAGATTTTATTAATATGTTATCTCTAGGAATATCTAGGTGCTCCAACGCAATTCTATGGTCAACTTTAACCAAAACTGGCACTGAAGGATCTAGAGATTCCTACAGAGAATACTCCACTAGGCATTTGTAGCTCCTCCAGCACAGTTCTATGGTCCATGTCTGACAGATGTTGACCACAGACTTGCACTGGAGGACCTAGGGATTCCTAGAGAGGTGTTCTCTCAAGTAAAAACATAGTGTTTTGTTATTTGCGGTTTTTCCACATTCATGGGAGTCCTGTGCCCCTAACTCCAGTGAATGGGGAGGGATGAGTGTATTCTATCTTCATTTATTCTGCAGTAACCTGCTTTTTTAACTTTGAAGAAGGTGTGGTAATAAGCTAACTGTAATCAATGGAAGTCAACAGATATTCCATCAGTCTAGAGAAATGGACAGCATACCTTCCAACATTTCACACATGGAAACTGGGACACATGTGGCCTATCAACATCAGAGAAGATGATGCAGGAGGAATACAATACTATACAAACAAACAAACAAAAACTTTCATCCTTGGAGGTCTTTAAACAGAGGCTGGATGGCCATCTGTCGGGGACACTTTGTGATTTCCTGCATGTCAGGGTGTTGGACTGGATGGCCCTTGTGGTCTCTTCCAGCTCCATGATTCTATAAACTTCTAGAGAATGTCTTAAATTAAAGACCTTAAATTAAAGGTCTTCTCCACTTCCCCATCAAATGGGTTTGCTATAATTGTTCAGCTGATGGAAACTCCTGATTTTTTTCCATCAGGGAACCTCGATCCGTCCTGCTTTTCTAAACATATATCCTGAATTCAAGATACCATCAATGTCAAATCAAAACATTTTGATTTGGTCATTATTTAATAACACTTTGGTTGGACCTAACAAATGTACTATCCAACTCTGGATTTTGGAGTACATTATTTTTCTATATCATTTTCTTGTGATAAACTAGAAAATTTATTTCTCTGTGACTCCAGCGAGCTTTATTAACTATTCCACATTATTTAAGTGAAACGTTAAGAGAGAGCTTATTGGATTAATAAATACATTTAGTGTTTAAGAGTTAACATTCATGGGTTTCAAAATAAAGGGAACAGAAAGGAATTTAAACTTCAGATGTGAAGCAGGCCCACCACCTAGTGGCCTACATACCACATATATATGTATATGTGTGTGTATATATACTTCCATGTTGTTGCTTATTTTGAACATTTTTGTAGCAGAAGAATCACAGGGATCTTCTAGATGGGACAAGTGTGACAAAAGGTTGAGGGCTGGAAAGCTTGGCCTTTTATATAAACTGAACAGGATGCTTTTTTTTAAAAAATCTATATTTTGGTGTGTTACATTCACTGATACAGTGGTCCCCCGCCTTACGAATCCCCCGGGTTGCGAAAACCCCGGGATCCGAAAGGCGGCGGACCGGCAATGTATCCCCCGGGATACGAAATATCCCCCAGGATACGAAGGAAAAAAAGCCGCGCGGCCCCTTTAAATGGCCGCGCGGTCCGTTGATTAAAGCGGTCCCCCGGGAAACGAAAGCTTCCAGGTTACGAAAGGTAATCCGGAACGGATTACCTTCGTAACCTGGGGGACCACTGTATATAACTAGGATTAGAACCATCTGGTGCGGTGACTCATGGTGTAACCCCCCCATGGTCCTCCTCCCATACTAGACCATACAGAATCTTTAGTAATGTTTTTGTACTAATGATACCCGTACATCTGAACTCTTATATATCAGTGAATGTAACGACAATCGTAGTGAGAGAAACAACTAGCAAAATTAAAATTACACCTTTAAATTACAGTCTCATATGCACAGCCTAAGTGTATTTACATTTACATAGTTTCATGTGGATGAAGTGAAAACAATAGAATTCAAGTACCGTAAAATGTTTAACAAGTATGGTACATCAAAATCATAGTTCATTTTAAGAACTTTTACTGTTACATGAGATGCATTAATGGAGTAGATCTGCATAATTCAGAATGGACCAAATAATGTAGAAGTTGTAGAGAAATACATATGCAAATATACTCCTCAATGAAATAATAGGAATAAAAATTAAACAGGAACAAATACACAAGCATTTCAGCGCTTAGGTCTTGTCTGCACGGGCCAGGATACCCCAGGCTTGGCTAGCCAAAAAGACTATCAAAACAGACATGCTATATTGTTGACTATTTATTTGAATGACCCCTCAGAAGCACTGGTCTTATGGGATGCGGTGCATGGAGAATTCATACCCACCCACATTTAGTCATACAGCTTGTGGAGTGATGTTTGGCCTTTCCAAGCCAACCTCACAGGGTCATTGTAAGGATACAAAAAAAAAATTCTTCTTATTTCAAGAAGAGTCCTCCCTCCATCCACCATCTTGAGGGAGAGAAAGGCAAGCCAGCTCCAACAGGCCTTGCCTGCAAGCAAGAAGAGCCCTCCCTCTAGTCCATCTGCCTTGGTCCAGGCCTCCGAGGGAGAGAAGTTCTGCTGGACTTTCCCCCTTCCCAACCACCTCTCCCTTCTCCTTTTGTGTCGTGTCTTTTTAGATTGTAAGCCTGAGGGCAAGGAAATGTCTAATTAACAAATTGTAAGCCGCTCCGATAGCCTTGGATAAAGAGTGGGGTATAAATAAAAATTATTATTGATGTTGTTATTATTATTATACTTACCTGCTTCTTGGAAGTATGTCCTACATATGAATTAACTAGGTTTTAACCACCTGCTGTAGGATCCTCCTACCAAAGATAGCTTTGGCAATCAAAGCTGTCAAGCTTGCAATATTTAATGAATATGGAGGGTGACTATCACATGGCTTCCCTGTTAGGGAAGCATTGCTGGTGAGAGCTGCTGTGGTCACTGCACCTTTGGTGAGGCATACGACTATGGAGATTAGTGTACAGCTAAAAACATGACTTACCGCTACTGATTTCAATTTGAATTCGGGATACATAAGGATTTTATTGCATGTGTTTTGCTGCCAATGCTGCTGGCCAGGTGCAGCTCGGGTAACTTCTGGCTAGAATCTGAGCTCAGCCAGCTGATTTGCAATCGGAGCTTCCCGATTTTGAAAAGAGGCTGGCTGAGCTCGGATTCTAACTGGAAGTTACCCAGGTTAAGCCCCTGAGATTTTTGCTTGTCTAGGATCCATTCTGGTGGATTTTGCAGTCAGAATGAATTCATATCCAAAGAGTGGTACCTATGCCAGCCCCCACCTTATGAATTGGTTGCACTAACTGGAAATACTCTGCCTTGCAAGCAATGTGGATTCACCACTTTGGAGGAGGAAAAGTTAGTGCCTGACACCCCATAAATCTTTAGCCAGAGTAGTAAGCAGTTGTCTACTGGAGCCTCTGTGTACCTATACGACTGAAACTATTGCCCTGGCTAGGGAAGCAGGTCAGGTTGATATGCACTCCCTGTAGATGACTCCATGCAAATGCGTGATTTTATCTAAGGAAGAACTTGCTCAGCAACCTAAAGAAAACTCTTAACTCTATGCCAACAATTTATTATCACACTGTTGGAAGATAGAGGGCACTCTACATTTAATAAACTATCAACTTCAGAGTATTGAAAAGCTAACAAGATACTTGGTATGGTTAACCTTATGTTATAGGATAGCAGAGGAAGAGATTTTTTAAAGAAAATATCTGTGCATGTTTGCTAGCAATGCATAGGGCCAGATGTAGTATTCTGTGTGCTGGATTGGCCTGGGGGCCTGGGGCCTAACCTCCACTTGCTTACAGGAAAAACCACTGACAGCCCTGAGCAAGTTGCACTCCTCAAAAGGAAGGCAATGGGAAAGGGCATCATCTGAACAAAATTTGCCAAGAAAAACCTAGTCAGAAATTACTCAACGACACATACCACCCTCAGGGATAAAGTTTAGCTATTATGCCTGAGGCCTGTGTGAAATGCACAGATATAGGATGGATGGCCTGACAACTCCTGGCTTGACAATAGGACCTTTAAAAGGGATCTAGGTGTCATAGTAGACCACAGCTGGATATTAGTCAACAGTGTGATGTGGCAGCTAAGAAACCAATGTGATTCTAGGCTGCATCAACAGGAATACCACGTTAGATCGAGGGAAATAATACTACCCCTCTATTTTGCTTTGGTCAGACCTCACCTGGGATACTAAGTCCACTTGTAGGTACCACAATTCAAGAAGGAAGTTGACAGGCTGGAGTGTGTCCAGAGGAGGATGATCAAATTGGTGAAAGTCTGGAAACAATGCCTAAGTTTAGAAGGGTTTTTTCCTTGTCCGCCCCCCCCCCAAAAAAAAACCACATAAAAAAGGTGTGCATGGAAAAAACAGGTTTAATCAACAGATATTTCCATGAGTTAAAAGTAAAAGAAAGTACAGTTACACTGGTGCCTATAAGTAGAAGAAACAACCTATTTTCAATATTCAGTTATCAAGGATTAGCATTATACAAAGAATAGTCCCCCAGAGTTATTTTAAGCAAGCTGTCTGGACTTTTTATACTTGTTGCTTGGTGGTCAAGAGAAGGGCTACAAGGATCCTTAATGTGTTGTTCTGAAAAGAAAAACACCTTAACTTCTCTTATTTTTCTGGCATTATTTTTTTTTTAATGACCCAAGTAGCCACACTAAAAACAACAAATGCTCCATTTTCTTCCAATGCTTCATGGTGTAGTGGTTTAAGCATTGGACTATGACTCTAGAGACCAGGGTTCAAATCCTGGCTGGGTCATGTAAACCCACTGAGGACTCTTTCAAACGGGGAGGAATTTCTCCCAACTCCGAATGGAGCCAATGCGGATTCATGTAAATTCGCTTGTTTAGCGAATTTACATGAACCCCTGCTCCGTTCGGAATTAGTTCCCATTACCCGAAATTAACCCCCTCCTGCCCGAATTTGCATGCGAAGCTTTAATTCGCAATAAGGTAAAACCCATGATTGCATTCGAATTGGCTTCCCTCCTGCCCGAATTTGCATGTGAAGAGTTAATTTGCAATAACATAAAACCCATGATTGCATTCGAATTGACCTTAAATTATACTTCCAATTTAGCCTTGTATGAAAGAGTCCTGAGTGACTTTGGGCATTCTCTCAGGCCTAAATGATACCAATGGCAAATCCTTTGTGAAGAAACCTGCCAAGAAAACTCTGTGATAGGGTCATTTTAGGGTCTCCATAAATCAGTAATGACCTGAATGCACATAACAGCAACAACTATAGAACAATCCTGGCCATGGGGCCAGACATTGCTGTGTAGAACAGGATTCCCACAGTTCATGTTAGAAGGACCAATTGTAATGAAAGTTGCCTACATCACAGCATGGGGAAAAAAAACAGGTGCTATACTTTCGCACTACTTTAGTTTTAGGCAGTTTAGTTTGACTTCATATCTCATCAATACCACTTCCTGAGAAGATTCATCACTCTCTGGCAAGACATTTCTCCATATCTTCTACATTAAAAGGTAAGTTGAATGGGTAGCTAAGGCATTCTGTATTTTCAGATTGGATATAAAAAAACTAGATGCAGATTTTTGGCTAGTGAATCATTCAGTGTTGTAAAGGATTTAAAATTATATACATTGCTGCATATAGGGAAAACTGTAAAGGTAAACTTTGTGTAAGATGTTTTATGGAGCAAAGAAGCATCTTTACAGATCATCACAAATAATTTTTAAAAATCAAAAGCATCCTCTATGGGTCTACTCAGAAGTAGGTCCCAATAGAGAGATTACAAACTAGTTAGTGGGCAAAGTTGGTAGTGTTGACAGATAATCAGATAATGGAGCTGGCCTGCCTCTCTCCCTCCGAGGCCAGATGGTATCAGATGGACTGGAGGGAGGGTTCATAGTATTATGATTACACTTTAAATGCCATGGCTACAACCTATGAAATTCTGGGACTGACAGTTTAAGGAGGATCATTTAACGCATTCAGCCAGAGGTTTCATGCCTCACCACATTACAAACCCGAGGATTCTATAGGATGGAACCATGACAATTAAAGTGGAATAACAACGCTGTCACTGAAGTTTATCACACGGGAGGAATTTCGAATTG
The DNA here is from genome assembly GCA_034509955.1 of Urosaurus nigricauda. Classification (NCBI taxonomy): domain Eukaryota; kingdom Metazoa; phylum Chordata; class Lepidosauria; order Squamata; family Phrynosomatidae; genus Urosaurus; species Urosaurus nigricauda. The sequence goes on along the minus strand of JAOEGL010000006.1, from coordinate 70,046,267 downwards.
AGCCAATTCAAGTTTAGTGAATTTACGTGAATTCCAATTGTGTTTGGAATGCGTTCAGCATGACTTCCCATTGCCTGAAAATGACCCCCCATTGCCCGAAATTACGTGAGATACTCTAATACACAATTACGTGAAACCCCACGATTGTGTTCGGAATGACTTCCCATTGCCCGAAATTGCGTGAGATACACTCATTCGCAATAACATGAAACCCCATGATTGCGTTCGGATTGCAATTACATTAGACCCCCAAATTCCATCGTATGATAAACTCCACTGTGTGAATGGGTCCCAAGAGTGCAGTCTTAGAGCTTCAGGATTATCTACAGTACCCATGCTTGGATAATGAGTAGGATGCAGATGGTGAGGCAAGAACAAAATTTAAATGCAGAATTCCTAGGTGTGACAATTACCTTGAGCCAGACATCCTGGCACTAGGAAGCCTGATAAGCATCTGTTTGGCTGAGTGATACAAAACTCTGATGAAATGTTGGCGCTTTCTAGTAAAAAATGTTTCTCACTCTCTTTCCTTCTATCTTTAATTTTTCCTCACAATAAACCAATAAAAAGTCCAGTTTTCAAATGAGTGGCTGTTAAAGGAAATAGTCGAGTCCATATTAAAACAGTGTCTGTTGCCTCAGATATTGGGCAGGTATTGTGATAGATTCCTGCCAATACCCTTAAAAGTCATCCTGTTCCTAAACTTTAGGCCTCTCTGAAAATCCCTTCAGTTCCAGGCAAACGCAAATCAGTTTGTTCCAGGGCCCATTTGGCAAATGTTGGCCTTTTATAATGAATAACAGATAGTCAGTCAAGCCCCACTTTTAGAATGATAATGCTGTTCCTCTAAGGCACAGTGATACTTGAGTATAGTAGATAGGATCCATTGACCTGTCTTGGGGTGGAGGGAAACCCACTGATAAGGGTATCAGAAAGGAGCAAAGGCTACTGTCAACCTGCAGAAATAATACAGTTTGACAGTGCTTCAACTGCCATGGCTCAATGCTGTGGAATCCTGGGTGTAATTTGTTTTGACGGAGAAAGCTAAATATCTGGAACTCTGAAAAGATGTAGAACTAGGGACTTTATTGCATTCACTTTTTTTACCATTTTGTGGACGGAAATGGGATGTTTGGGAGCGCGCGTGAGCGAAGAAAAATTGATTTTATTGCACACGCAAGCATCCATCAAAAGGTCCCGTTCCGGCACCCATACCCAAGCTGTCCCCGTTCATTGCCAGCGTGCCCCATTTTGGCTGGACGGAAGTCTCCTTAACACTGAAGGGGGACTGCTTGGGTACGGGTGCCTGAACAGGACCTTTTTGTGGACACTTGCGTGTGCGATAAAATCTGTTTTTCTTCGCTCACGTGCGCTCCCAACCATCTCAAAACGGTAAAAAAAGTGAATGCGATAAGGTCCTATGTGTCAAAAGTGGGAGCACTCCTCATACCATCTTGCTCAAAAGGACAAAGACCTGTGGCATCTTAAAGATCAAACATGTTTATTACAGAACAGACTGTAGGGCATAGGGAAAATAAGCTAAGGGAATAAGGGAAAATAAGATCTCTGTTTAGGGTTTTAAAAAAAGCTCTTTTCTTAAAATTGCCTGTCTTCACATGTGGTTTTTGCTGCTCAGCTCTTGGCTTTGCCTTGTTAGTATTGCTGTCTGTTTGTTCTGGGAGAAGAAGAGGCTTTGATGTGCAAATCCTCATTAACAAGTTGAGGTGATTCTTTGTCTCTGGCTTTTGCATGATAGTTGCCTTCCATCAAATTCTGCCTACTTTGAAATTCAATAATTTAAGCAATAGCATCTTGCAAAGGAACATCTCTTTTAACTTGCAGAGCATTAATTATTGCAGAGTAATCTTTTGGAAGGCTAGCCAAAAATAGTCCAAGTTTTGCATGTTCTGGGAAAGATTCCCCAGGTCATGTTGCCCCAGACAAAGCTGTCATAAAGCCATTGATATGCTGATTCAAAAATCAAGGATGAGACAACTTTGTGTTAACAAGTTTTATCATGAGAGCTGTTTGATTAAAAGTACTTGGAGAATCAAATATTTTCTGTAGTATATCCCATATTTCTTTTGCATCGGTCAGACTGTGAATATGGTAGGCAATGCTGGGTTCTACAGATAAGCATATTTATGCTGCTGCTTTTTCGCATTTTTATCAAATTGTTGTTGTTGTTTTCCTGCTTCTGTGGGTCTCTGCCCATTCACTGCTTTAAATAATTGCATTGTAGTAAAGTACAGTTGCATTTTCCATGACCATGTTTTTTCATTTGTGCCAGTTAATATTTCAGTGATCGTTGTGAGGTTAGGTTTAGCAGAAGCCATTATCTGTTGTTTCAGTGTAGTAAAGACTTTGTTGCAGCCACAAAGAGTCACACTTAAAACAAAGTACTCTGGAGCCTCATAACCCAAAAATTGTAGGAGATTCAAGTTTCCTAAAGTTTCAGCCTTTGATAAGGAAACAAAAATATCAAAATATCAAAAATATCAAAGCCAAACCTGTTAGGGTCTAGCTTTCAAATCAGCAGAGCAGCAGAAACAGTCTTTGTCTAACAATTGCTTCTCTAAGAAGTGAGGCTGACTCAAAGACAACACAAATTGCTTGAAGTTTAAAAACAAAAACTTTACTAAAATAATTCAGGTAAAAGAATAAATCTTTATCTCACCATCTTTCGGAAGAACGTTGATAAGAGTAGGAAGATGGGAGACCTGAAAAAGCAGGAGAATCTTTTTGTGTGATGTGAGAGAAAACTTTCTAAAAACGAATATAACAAGCTGAATCACAGGATTTGTTTACCAATTTACAAAGGTATTTTTTGCCCCTGTGATTCAATGGGATCAAATGGCATGCTTTAAAAGAGAGAAGACAGTGTAGATGTATGCAGGGAAAATCCTATCTATCTTAGGAAAGAGGGAAATGCAATGATTTCCCAACAGATAGCATGTATCTCCTTTGAAGAGAAGTGGTGTTATAATAGGTCTTGTAATATTCTTGATAAAATATACTTGGGGAGAAGGTGTTGGCACTGGGTATACTCTGTACTTTCTTCATCTCAGTTCCCTCTGACTTCATTGTTTACAATTACACGTGTGTGAGTGTATACATTCACACACATCCATACATACAATGTATATATAAGTTACATGACGATACTCCCTGCATCTGATGAAGTGGGTTGTAACCCATAAAAGACATTTATCTTCAACATGTTTTTCAGATCTGGAGTTACCCCTGGAAAATTAGCTGTCTGGGACTTTTCAACTCTGCATTCATATTCTATTACGTTTGTAAAATAGTTTTTGTAAGTTTAGTTGATAGTTTAATTGTAAACATATTTATTCAGAAGTAAATCTTACAGAGATCAATAGGAGTAACTGTCAGAGAATTGTGCGTGGGAATGTGGTCTCAGTCACTTTGAACAAAATGCTTTCAGATCCATTTCTGATGATTTAATTCTTCTGTTTAGGTTTCAAAAAGAGAATGACCTCTACTTCTGGTGCTGCTGCCACCACCATGGGATACCAACTATATTCTTTATATGAGGATAACTATGACGATAGTCCTGAACCATGCATCAAAGATGAAGTGAGGAGATTTAGTTCTTGGTTCCTTCCCACATTTTATTCACTAGTGTTCCTCCTTGGTTTGGCAGGGAACACCCTTGTCCTCTTGGTACTGTTCAAATACAAGAGGTTGAGAACTATGACAGATATTTATCTACTCAATCTTGCCCTCTCTGACTTGCTTTTTGTTTTTGCTCTTCCTTTTTGGTCTTATTTTGTGGCCGACGAATGGTTGTTTGGAGATGGCTTGTGTAAAGTAATCTCTTGGATCTACAGAATCGGATTTTACAGTGGGATCTTTTTTATCATGCTCATGAGCATTGATCGGTATTTAGCTGTGGTTCATGTTGTGTTTGCCTTGAAAGCAAGAACTGTAAGCTATGGGACTCTTGCTAGTTTCATTGTGTGGCTAGTGGCCATCACAGCTTCTTTTCCAGAGCTGATATTTAGCAAATCTGTGAGCAAACATAATCATACTGCATGCAAGTCCATATACCATAACACAACATGGAAACTTTTTGTCTCTTTAGAAACCAACATTTTGGGCCTCCTTGTGCCATTCATAGTCATGTTATTTTGCTACACACAGATTGTTAAGAACTTAATGCACTGCAGAAATGAAAAGAAGAAGAAAGCTGTAAAGATGATCTTTGCTGTTATGATTGTGTTTTTTGTGTTCTGGACCCCTTACAATATTTTACTTCTCCTGCAATATTTTGTTGATGTTGGCATTATTACCGGTTGCAGTATCAGCAAAAACCTGGACTATGCTGATCAAGTGACCCAGACTCTTGCATTTTTTCACTGCTGTCTCAATCCAGTGATCTACTTCTTTATGGGGCAAAAATTCAAAAAATATATCAGACTTTTCTTTAAGAATTGTATCTTGACAAAAAGATTATGCAAACCTTGTGGGCTCCCTGAGACTCTTTACTCTGAATCCTCAAGTTCATTCCGCACACAGTCTACGAGTGAAGAAGAGGCACTCTGAAGAATGTCTTGTGAGAAAAGGCCAAAAAATTCCAATTTATGCAATGGATCAGTGACAGATATACTTTGCTGCAGTCCGGAAGGTTAACAAATAAGCATGATCTGAAACAAAAGCCTTGAGTATGGGAAAGGAGAGCAAAGCCTTTGGATCTTTTAATTAGCACTGTGGCAAACTGAAATATCTGATAAATACCTGACAAGATATTAATCATCTTACAAGTCTCCTTTCATGGGATCATCTAATATTTGCTTGGTGTCTTCTTTTCTGCCCTGAGACTTTTCTTCATTTGGAGACAAGAATGGAATGTTATTCCTTTTTTTGTTGTTGCTTAAAAAAGAACTGACAAGGCTCCAGTCCAGTTGGTCATCCAACAAAGTTGAAATGGGCAAAGTCTGTATGGTTTGTAGTTGTATTCCTTGATGATGTGACCTTGATCTGAATGCTTTTATTTCTCAAGTGTGGCTTGTGTGGTCTAAGGTGATTTCACATTCACACTTATGTTGATAGCTGCCAAGCAGTCCTAAAGGGTGAGGAATGATGAAATGAATCATATGCCATGTCCAAATCCTTGATGGTTCTCTGCTTCTTCTTTGCTTTGCTCCTCCTGGTACTTTCCATCGGAGAGAAAATGCCTATCATAGCATGAGTGAGTGGTCAATCCTGGCATTTCAAGTGAAGGAAAAGGCCTTGAATTTAGTGGATCCCCAAAGCTGCCTCCACTCCTAGAAAGCCTGATTTTGGACCTACTTGCTTGTAACAGCTCTAAGGTGCAGAGCTCTGGGGGGCACACTGGAGGCTTCTTGGCTGCCCCATTGTTACCAACTCCTGCCAACAGGAATAGGATTGGGATGCTCTATAGATGCACCATCTATACTGTAGAAATAATGCAGTTTGACACCACTTTAACTGTTATAGCTCCAGCGTATGGAATCCTAGGACTTGTAGTTTTTCAAAGTCTTTATAGCCTTCTCTACCAAAGCGTGCTGGTGCCTTGACAAACTACAAGTCCCAGGATTCTGTAGGATGGAGCCATGGCATTTAAAGCGGCATCAAACTGCATTGTTTCTACAGTGTAGATGCTCCCCTCAGTCATATTGCTCAAATACATACAATCTAGGTTAAGGTTCTTTGCATGTTCATGTTATTGTATGCAAGTCCCATTCAATTTTTTATGTGCAAAAAGAAAGGCAAGTATCAGAGCTTGGAAAAGTTACTCTTTGCACTATACCTCCCAGATTCTTCGAGGCAGCATAGTAACTGTAGTTCAAATATATATGTATCCAAGGTAGAATTACAACCTTGAAGTAAAGAGAGCTCCAGGGCAAAGGCAGGCTGCTGACAAATGTAGAATTTCTCCCTGTTCAGCAAAGTTTGAATGCAGTGCTGGTTCTGCACATGAGAACTTTCTTGCCTGTATAATTGGGTCTCGTCCTACCTCCCTTTTATTATCTCCAATAAGCGAAATAAAAATAGACTACTTTGTGTCCCTATAAAATTGGAAGTGAGGGTTGATAGGCAGTGTTTTCAGAGACAACAAAGATCTTCTATTCCCATCACCAGTGTTTCTGCATTTTACTGCAAAAACAGTAAACAACTGCATACGTAAATGTCCCTTACACATGTGGATGTCTTTTGTGGAGGTTGCTATGCTTGTCCTCTTTGCACAGTGCCCCAAGCCCCATTTCCAACCAAATTTAAAGCCCCAAAGCTGAATCCTGTAGACTTTTGCTGCTGCAATGTGCATAGACACAATGGAAAAAAAGCTTCTGGCAATGCCTCCCTCCTCTCCTCTGGAGGCACAGTAATAATTATGGAAACGCAGAGACCACTGAAGAAGCCCAATGGACCTCAGCACTGATGCCAGACTTGTTCATGTTGCAGCACAGGATCAGGGTGACCTGAGGTTCTCCTTTCCCCAGACATGTCCTATATTTCAACCTTACGTCTCCAGGTCCAGCAGGAATTTCAAAATGTCCTCTATGTGAGCCATAAAACTTGTCCTTCTCATCAGGCAAGCAAGAGATTTCAGCCCAACAGATTTATTATTGTGAAGTCGAAGGCTTTCCTAGCCGGCATCCATAGTTTTCTTCTGGGGTTTTCGGGTTGTGTGGCCATGTTCTAGAAGAGTTTCTTCCTGATGTTTTGCAAGCATCTGTGGCTGGCATCTTCAGGTCTTCTCTGAAGATGCCAGCCACAGATGCTGGCAAAACATCAGGAGGAAACTCTTCTAGAACATGGCCACACAGCCCAAAACCCCCACAAAAAACCATATATTTATTATTGCCTCTGCTGCTGCACAAAGACTGCTAGTTTTCACCAAGCAATAAACGTGACCAAAATGTTTAGCCTGCAACAATACACCTTTATGACTATAGAAAAACTGTTGATCCCCAGCGTATGAGGAGAGGGGAAGGGGCGAGAAGTCTGTCACTGTCCATGTGGTGGTTTTGTTGGTTTGTGTGAGGGTTTTTTTTTCTCACTGAGGTGTGGAAAGGAAAGGAGGATCTGGGCTGTTGAAGCAGGTCAATGACACCAAGGGGAAGCGGGAGGACAAAAGTGTGTGATTTGGGATTCAATTTCAGTAGGAAGCAGGAGGAATGAGGAAACAAATGGGAAAACTACAAATTAAAGTAATAATAGAGATGTATATTCAGTCAAGGGTTTGTTGCTAATAAAGTTCAAAGTCCAGCATTTGTTTTACTCAGAGATCTATAAGTGTATTGCAAGCCAACAAGGCATTTAACAAAGTTTATGAGAAAAATATAGTTGAGTACATTATAAAATAGAGTATGTGTAATATAGCTGTAAACAAACCATATGAAATGAATTTATATTTATATTACTGTTTTAAGGTTTTATTTTTTAATGTCCATATTTTTCTTGAGTTGCCCCACATTTTGCCGTGCATTGGCCTTCTTTGTAGTTATGACATCTGGTCACCCTGCATGGGATACATGCATGCAGTGGCTTCATGGCTTTAAAGGTGTAGAGTTCAGAGGCATAGTTGTAGAAGACTGCTGCCACATTGTAGAAATAAAGCAGTTTGACACCACTTTAACTGCCATGACTCAATGCTACAGAACTGGAGGATTTGTGGTGAGGCACCAGCACTTTCTGAAGGCTACATATCCCACAAAACTGCAAATCTCATCGAGCCATGGCCATTAAAGTGGTGTCAAACTACTTTATTTCGGCAATGTGACAGCATGGTCTGGATTATCAGTTTGCAAAGTGATCTTGTAGCACCTTGTAAGACTAGTGAAAGAAGTAACACAAACATTTGTAGACCTGAGGCAGCAGAATTCAGAGACATACCCATAGTCTGGAATATCAGTATTCAAAGGGATCTTGTAGATACTTTGAAAAGTTGTAGCATAAGCTTTAGGAGACCTGCAGTAGACCAAGTCTACAACATCTTCCTCTCCATCTCAAAGGTGCTACAAGATCCCTTTGCATACTGAGGAAGTAGACCAAGTCTATGAAAGATTGTTCAACAACTTCTTTCGCTTAGTTAATCTTACAGGGCTACAAGATCCCTTTGTAATCTTAAATGTGCGTGTTGGGGTTGGGTTTCAGGTATAGTAGTATATGGATCAACATAATGTAAGGTTCACATCTGGATAATTATGCTATGCTGAGCGAATGTTGAATTGAGGCCTATAAGTTTTTAGCATAAGAAATGTATAAATTCAGAAAGATTTTTTTTAAGTGTGCATTTTTACCTACTTACAAAGTGTGTGTGTGTGTGTGTTTTAAAATAAACACCTTGTCTGAAAAAGTTTTTTTCTAAATAGTAGTTTGTGCAACCTTAATTAGAAACAAGAAACAATGGAAAATTAGTTCTGGATACCTTTAACTAAATGGGTAACATAAAATGTAATTTCAGTTAATAATAAATGGCACCGCTTTCTGTCAGTGAGCTGAGAGCACCTCATGCTGCAAAATTCCTGAGGTTATAGACATTTGAGGCCTGGTCAGTCCCTTTGATGAGAATAGTGGTGCAATGAGGCAATTTTAAACTCTAAAACCCATTATTTTATAGCAGGTGGAGGTAGTGTGTGAAAGGTGGATATGTTTTTAAATTTCATTTGTCAAGGGCATAGTTAACATTTTTTTTTCAGGGCCAGCTCTAAACATTTTGCTGCCTAAAGCAAAGGGTAAGGTGGGTACCTATAAAGTTTGAGCGACTTGGCAGCTGAATCTTCAGCTCTCTCTCTTGGCAAATTAGGGCAGAGCCTAGAAAAGTTCCTTTTGGGGATTACAACATCCAGAATCTCGCATACCGGCTGGGAAGTTCTAGGAAGCATAGTCCAAAAAGTAAAATTTCTAAAGTATGAATCAGTGGAATATTTCTAAGTATTGTGACATAAAGGGAAATGCTCTGAAGAACAGAGATGAAAAATATAATTCCTACTACCAGTGGCATCATTCATTCGGGTTCTTCGAGAGCAGACATAAATCTGCTGTTATTGACAGATCCATTTTGACTCAGAGGTGGATATAGCCCCACATTTACTGTAAATCTTGGTATTCTGACTAATTCAGGGTGCTGATTTAGACAAGCTGTTTGGGGGTGCCTTTGTATTTATGTAGCAAAAGTAGAAAGTGGGGAGTTGGAATGACTCTCTTTCTTTCTTGGACTGAGTTTCAATCTGTGTTGAATCTTCCTTTATAATGAGTTTATGTTTGATAAGTTATGCATTCAGGAGCGCACAATATCCATTCTAGTACACACACAACAAATTAACAAAATCAAAAAATCCTTGTGAATACTGTTTGGCCCTGGGAAAGGCTAGTGTATTATTGTAATCTCTTGCAAGCTCACATGGAATAAATGAAACTTGCTTGATATTCAAATGCAGGAGCGGGTGGGGGAATATATGCATGAGTTGGCAGCACAAGGGCTGACAAAGCCAATAGCTGCTAGTTACTGAAACAACTGGAGCAGGTCCATCTCCAGAGAATGGGTAGTGGAAAATGAGGTTGCAGAAGGAACATTTGTTGTAGTTGTGTGCCTTCAAGTCGTTTCCAGTTTATCATGGGATTATTTGGCAAGTTTTTTCAGGGGAGGTTTGCTGTTGCCACCCTCTGAGGCTGAGAGAATGTGACTTGCTCAGAGTCAGCCAGTGTGTTTCCATGGCCAAGCCAGTATTCAAACCCTGGTCTCCAAAGTCATAGTCCAACACTCAAACCACTACGCCACACTGGGTCTCCTTTTTAGAAGGAACATACCAGGGCCCTTATTTGACTGTTCAGCTTTTAATCACAAAACAACCAATAATGGAGTAAACAGTATAACGCTATTTATGTCTACTTGGAACCAAACCCCACTGACTTAAATGGGATCTACTGCTAGGCAGTATCTGGTAGAACTTTTTGGACTGTAACTTCTAGATTCACTCAGCCAGCCATAATCCAAAAAAAAATTTTTTTTAAACCCTTTTGAATTGCCCCTTTACTTGCGAAACTGTAAGGAAATGTAAGCAAGTACTATTCTTCCCATGCTCAAAAATAAAATAAAATAAATAAAAAGACTCTGGTATCTTAAACACTAATAGATCTTACACTTTTTGTGGAAATTTTTAATTTTAAGGCTAGGCTTTGTAACACTTTTCAAAACTAACCAGTAAATTGAATACAGCAGTTTGCTAGCAACTGTTACAGACGTGTCATAGACGTAGGAAAAGGTTTCCATGGGTTCAGTCCAATTGCTAGTCCTAACTAGAGTAGGCCCATTGAATTAATATACTGTTCATATCTAGGTCTTCTGAAGGACCATATGAGCCTATGATTTAAAGTCTTCTGAAGAGACACTTCTCTATGTCCCAGCACAGGGGCATCCGCTGGGAATATGGAAGAGGGCCTTCTCAGTGACTTCTCCCAAACTGTGGAACTTGCTTCCCAAAGAGGTTAGACTTGTGCTCAATCTTTGTAAAAGTGGGTAAAGATTTTGTTGTTTTGCCAGGTCTTCAGACTGACTGATCAAGGGAATGGGCCTTTCAGAAGATGCTGTATTGTTCATTTGTTGTTTTCTTTTTAATGGTTTTGTTTTCAACAGGTTTCAATTTTATTGATAGTTTGGTTATATTTTAATTTATATTGATATAATTTTTACTTTTGTATGAGGTAATTTTAAAATTATGTTTGCTTTATCTGTTGCAAAAAACAAGAGAAATTCAAGCTTCATTGAGTCCCAAACTGGGGGAAGAGTAGGATTTAAATAAACATCATCATCATCATCTGTCGGATATTTACCTAGATGTTGATTTACCATTTAATAATTGATTCAATAGTGTGTTCTAGTTGGGACCAGCAAATGACAGGAACAAGAGACATTCAAGCTTTGTGGTGATGATGATACAGAAGGCATTTCACATACTAACTGGAACAGAAACAGAGGTTGCTTTCACACATGGGCACTTTTGCACAACAGCAATGCCTCAGCAGTGCTGCTGGCTAGAGGTAAAATTAAAAAGCTGGTCATTCAGGTTGGGCTGTGTTGGCTGAGATCCTACATTATTACCACGTAGTGTAAAATAGCTGCCAGATGAATTACATCCCATTTGCATTACACAACCTCTATACAAAATGCCACTGTAGCACAAGATATATGGAACACTGAGCTATGTGCTGGGTTAACACGCATATAAATGATGTGAGGTATATCAGTGCATGTCTGTGTTGGCCTCTGAATGCTCTGCAAGTGGGCCTCAAGTTTAATTATGGAGAGAGCAGAGCCCCATAGCAGATCAGGTACACCCCACCCAATGTGCATTTGTGTTCTGAAAGCAGACTTGTGCTTCTGTTCCTGTCAGCTGGATGTGGCTACTGCAATGTGTCCAGTAAAAACACTCTGCTTGTGTGATGCAACTTTACACCTGTGTATATCATTAAAAGGATGCTGACTATTATTTGTTAATGCTCATTCCCATTAGTGTACTGGCATCTAGCTAGTCCACATTGCTCAGACTGGTGCTGTAATTTTAAATAGGAAAAATCAATCACAAATCTGAAAGGCAAGAGTACAACAGAGAAAAACACTAGAATGCAAAAGGTTAGTAAGAGCAAAATGTGAATTCTCCAGAAAGGGAGTGATCAAAGGATGGTAATCCAGTTAAACACTGCTAGCATGGAAGCAAGCAAAGTATGCAAAGATTGCTTAGAAATTACTGTGTTCAAGGTTCAAAAACTTCCCTTCAGTCAGAGCAATGCATTTAGAAAATCCTCTTAATTCATATCCATTAATTTTTGTAGTTTATATTTAGTCACAACACTGTCAATAATTGTTAAACCAAATTATCCACAAATATGAAACAGAAAATGTTGATATTCAAGTTTATGATTTTATGTACATATGCATCTCTCATAGCATTGCCAGAAACTCAAACTTCAGGTGGATTTGTTGGCAAACAATAACATCAGCACATGAAAGAATCAATCCATCAGGCTGTGTTTAAAGTAAAAATTCACAAACTGCTAATAACAGGTCTCCATAAGGCATATTGGTTTGAGAGCAACATCAGTTCTTCTCTTGTACATGTGATATAATTACCCCACACCAAATATAACAAACAGCACTTTCATACAATCTCAATACACAATACTCTCAAGTGACACAAAAAGATCTTGGGGAGATGCTTTATTCTAAAGTACATCATTAGTCCACACAACTCAACAATGCTTACATTGATTGGTTGTGAATATCAAGGCTTTCAGGCACAATTTTTCCAGGTTTCCCTAGAGATGAAATGGATTAAACCTTGGATGTTTCACACACACAACCAGTGCACTATAGTCAAGAAACAGTTCTTTCCTAATATGATGTAGCTGTAGTTGATGTGATGCAGCTGGGCCCAATTGTGTGTTTGGTGTCATCTTGTACTTTATCCAGCAGTTCAGATACATGGCTGTGCAGTCAAATAGTGTCTAACCCTAGTAATGTGTTCCAATTCTGAGGATGCATATCATCCTTCAAATATTGTGTGTATCATGGTAAACACTAGTGGAACAGGGTGTCTTGAGTTGCTGTATAAAACAAGAGTGGGGAACCTAGAGTTGCAGGAAGCCTCCAAACTAATTTTGTGTAATCCTCCTGACATTGCATACTTATGCTCTCTAGTACACTCTCTAGAAATCATGAGATGGGAGAGAAGAACTGCACTCGGGTAAGATGCAGGGTGATGGGGAGCCTAGAGGCAAAAGGAGTAAGAAAAAAAGAGGCTATGACAAGGGGGAACGGGACAGAAACAAACAGAACAATGAAGGAGAGGGAGGCATACTGCAAGTGATCTGTCCTGTCCTATGTTAATGGGAAAGTGGGGAAAACAGAAACAGAATGATGGAAGAGAAAAGCATAGAGAGACAGAATGAGTGCTACTGAAACACTATCCATTTTAGGCAATGACTCCATGAGGAACTGTAGGTCTTGACAGAAAAAAGTTCCCCCATCCCTGGTGCAAAGTGTGAAAAGCTTTTCTGCCATGGAACTCCCCAGGTACCTTTGGATATCTTTTCCATCTCAACTAACCTACATCACAATGTTAAAAGGCTAAGTAACATAAACCGCACTTAGAACTACCCTGAGCAATTTAAGAAAAGGATGAGACACTGATATATATATATATTAAAAAAAGAGCAATAGAGTCTAATGCTGTGCATACATGAAGCCCTTTGTAAGAATGAACATCTTTCCCAGACATCAATTACATACAAATTAAAAGCCCACAAAAGAGAGCAAACAGCTTTCATAAAGCAAACTGCCTGGTTCAAATCATAATACAGTATAGGATAAGCAACAAAAATAGAGAGTATTGTAAAGTCACAGTGTTGCACAATATACTTTAGGATTCCTTAAATGCATGATCAGTTATGGAGCAACAATCAACAACAATCAAGAAACAGAATACAAGTTCACAGAATGGCGACAGAGGGAACGTTTGTATTCTTTACATCCAGTGTAAGCCTGACATAAAGTGGAAAAAAGTATTATGAGAAAGTTCCCTCAGTAAGTGTGATTTTTTGAGGACCTCCTTGCCAAAGCAATAAATCAAATAATTAAACATTCCTATTTTGGCTATGCAAGACTTATTAGCCATGTCTTTACATTGGGACTTCAGATAACTGTGCTATGACCGCATTAAAGTCTTCTGATGTCTCAACAACAGGCCAAAGAAGTTACCAAAGGACAGTAACAGATCCACACAATCAGCATCAAATCAGAATCCATTATAGGAATCTTCTGACCTGATCGGGTGCATGTATTGTAATTTTGGCTATTTTACATTCATTTTCATACACTGGAAGGCCAAAGAGAATGACCATTTGATTGAACAGTAACACTTTCCTCAACTGCAACACATATTAGACATTATATAAAAATCCTTGTATATGGTGGCAGCAAGGACAGCATGCCACAATGGCAATAAGGCAAATCTAGAACTATCAAAAAGAAATCTCATTTGAAACATATGCCTATAGATTACATCATTCCTATCTTTACCATTGTTTTTATGTTTACTGGAGAGGAAATCATATGGCTCCTTAGATGCTGTGGAAATGCACCTCCTGTTCGCCCTAGCCAGCAGAGCTAACGATGAGGAATGCTAGATCTTGTACCACAACTTTATCTCAAGAGCCAAGTGATTCCCACCCCTGCTTTATTGGATGTGCAGCCATATATACTATCCAATTAATATAAACATAAATTAACACATGTTAACATGTGTTAACATATGAAGGCAACAAGTGAAAGGAGAACATCTCAGAGTTAAAATGAAAATTACAGTGTTTCTCTTTAACAGCTTATTAGATTGGTATTCCTTTAATTGTTTTGTTGAAACGAATAGGCACCTAGGAAATCATACTTCTTTTCTTCCTGATTACAGTGCAAACGTTTGATAGAAGATTGCATAGAAGATAAATAATACTATTTGATACCTTACACTGATTGGATAACATTTCCACAGTCAATTATTTCTCTGGATTATAAAAACACTGATTTCTTCTATTCTCAACTGAGATTTTAAAAAAGGAGGGTCTACTGAATAAGAGCAGCAGATTTACACAGGCAGTCCAGTGTAATCATATATGGCTCATCCATAATTCTTTATTGAACAGCTTCTCACTATTAATTTCATAGTGAAGAGATGCATTCAGAACAGGTTTGTCTACAAACTCAACCAAACATTTCTGGGTCGCACACGGGGATTTCTCCAGTTCCAGAACTGTAATATTGTTTGGAGCTGATGAAACAAGAATGTTGCTTGGAACAAACAGTGTTAGCTGGGGGCCACGGACTGGCCAGTAGCGTCCTAGGTTGAAGCCGTTGATCCAGATTTGTCCCTGCAAAGAAACAAGAAAATAGATTTTTGATCAACCAACCTCTAAATTAAATTCTTAATTAAGAATTATTTATATATTTTATTACATTTATGCCCACCAGAGTGCCAGGCAGGGCATGGAGGTGTCATCTTCCACATTTTATCCTCATAACCAGCCTGTGAGGCATATCATGTTGTGAAAGTGTATGACTAGTCCTATACTCATTAGCTCAATGAGGATTAGTACCTGGATCTCCCAAACTGAAACGCAGTACTCTACTCATTACACCACACAGGCTCTCTCCATTCTCCCTTAAAAATACATTCTACAACTGTGACCCAAGTGTGGCATTAAAATATATATAATTGTAAGAAATGTCAACAGAACAGTTTCATCCATTTCATCTTCTCACATCAGACCTTAAGGCTCACAGTTAATGACCAGAGGGTTACCAGCCAGGGAGTAAGTCTGCAGGCCACCATCCTCTTTAGACCAAAAAGACGAGAAGTGAAGGAGAGCTTATTCAGCAACAATCTACTCTTTAGCTGCACTGTGGTTGTGGAACTACTTAACAGTGAGGTAATTGGCCTTTAACATCTTGTAAAAACTATACTATTCTACTAAGCTTTTAGGGATTCATAACACTCCTTGATTTTAGAAGGCAACTCCAGGTAAATATTTGCTCTTGCACTGCCCACCAAATCATTTATTTCTTCAACATTTTGAGCCAGGATATGGAGAAGTTAGCCAACATTTTCATTATGTTTTTCTTTCACATCTTCTGAAATCTCTATAAGAGTAGTGAAATCCAAACAAGGCCTGAAGCTGTTCAAACAGGAGGTACACTCTAGAAGAAGTCTGACACTCAAATCCCAGCAATGCTTATTCTTGCTGCGTGTAAATCTCAGATTATTACATTGTCCTCAATATGGTGCTGTTTCTAGCAGACTTTGGAAAAGTTAATGTTAAAGTTAAAAGTTAATGTTTTGAACTATAGCTTCCAGAATCCCCAAGCTAACAAAACCACCAGCAATACTGACTAATGGATTCTAGGCTGCCATTTTTATAAGCATCTTTTCTAATTCCTAGCCTGTTTCCACAATGCATCAACTATGCTGTTGATACAGGAAAGGGCTGAAAAGTATTGTGTGCTCTGGTATCTGTCCATGTAAAAGATGATGTGGGAAGAAAAACCAGGAGGCATGCTTGATGATATGATTTAAAAAGTAAGTTCACTGATCAAGTTATATATGCCCCCGCTTCTTGAGATTCATGGCCTAAATCCAATTGCTTATCCCAACTCTCAAGTAAACCAAATGGGATGTCTTTTAAGTCTTGGCTTGCCATTCAATAATTGAATCAATGGGTCTACTTTCATAGGAACCTGCAATTAGATTCAGGCCCATATTTAAACATTTCCCAAAGCACCCGGTAGAAACACTTAGTTGTATATGTTTTAAAACAATTTTGCTTGCACTGTACATATTCAGTTCTGGATGGCGATACTATCAGTTATTTTCCACAAGGTGCTTCTAAGGCTCAACCTCAGAAGCACGCTTATCAAAATAATCTCCAGATGTGGCTTTGGCAAAGTTTAAACATTTTACTGCTCTCTCTTTTGCAGGAAGAAGGCGAGAACTTTTTATTCTGATTATTATCAGAATGCTTCAGCTATTTTTCAACAAATGTATTCAGCATTCTCTGCCATTGATACAGCACACAAAACTACTTCAACACAAACATGAAAAATGTAAATAAAAAAATAAAAGCCATATAATACTACTACTTTCACTTAATCCTAGAACCTGAGGGCATCCAGAAAAGCTGAATGGTATGAAATTTGAGACAGACAAGAGAAAGCACTTCTTCACAAACACAGTTAAAAATATGAAATTTCCACCTATAAGATGATGGTTTTAAAAGGGATTAGAGGTATTTTTGGAGAATAAGGCTGTTATGATGGCTATATAGTACCTCCAGAAGCAATGGCAATATGCCTCTGAAGACCAGCTGCAGGGGAACAACAGATGTAGGCTTAAGGGGTTCCTGAGCGATCTGTCTGACCATTGTGGAAAAAAAGACCTACATGCTGAGACTCTGAACAAATCAGAGAAATAAAGCACTTTGACACCACTTTAACTGTCATGGCTCCATTCCATAGAATCTTGAGATCTGTAGTTTGGTTAGGTATTTAGCCTGGTCTGTCACTATTTTATTTCCCCAAACACAATAACAGGCAGATTAAATTTTGAGAATCTGTGATCTAAAATAATGCAGCCATTAAAAGCCGTTAAAATGGTTTCCCTCAAAGTGAAGTTTTAGAAAACTTGTAGTATGAATCTGACAGAAATGAACTTGCACAACCAAGTGGCATATTCTGAAAGTGAGGACACTAAACCCAACTTAATCAGCATTAAAAAGATTCGGTCACCAGGGATATGCAAGACCAGTCACCAGGTCACAGATATGCAAGACACAGAGCCGTATTACATTAAAAACAAACAAATGGAGAAATACATGATACAGAAGCACTGTCATTCTCTTCCAGTCATCAACATGTGGGAAAGGGTCACAAAAGTGTGGTAAAAGTATCCCTTTTGCCAAACTGGAAAAATCCATCTGGCAAAAAGGGCGTTTTTACCACTCTCCCCCATGTTTTTATGACTGGAGGAGAACGAAAATACTTCAATGTCATGGGAAGGCAGAAACATATGTGCACTTCTCCCCACTTGCCTGCCAGGTTTGTTTTTAATGTAATAAGGCTCACAATCAGCACATCAGATCATAACCATTTGTATGATAGGGCAACTTGTTTTTTGTTCTCCACCAAATGTTCATCTTCTGGTGATTCAGTCATGTCATCAGTGTTAAGGGTCATGTAGCACTTAGTCATTGTCTGAATAAAATAATTATTGTTTCTTATGGATAAAGCCAATGCAGAACCAATGCTATCAGTAATCTCCAACTGAGCAGTTTTACACTCAGCCTCTACTTAACTACAAGAAACATCAATGCAAAAATTTGTGGAACTTTTCACAAAAATAAAACTCACCTTTGTCCACCCAGGAAATGTGATGTAGGTGTCCTGAGGCAAGTCAGGGATTCCACTAGGAATGGAAAAGTTACCAATATAAAAAGCAGGCACCTCATAGTTCGATGTATTCCCACCAGACATGTCATTTATTAGGCCTTGGCTTACTGCACTGTCAATGTCCAGTGGGTATATCTCCCAGTCAGTGAGTATCTCTTCAGCAAGAGTAACATTGGAAATCAGGCCCTGCAAACAGATTTATCATAAAGGTAACTGGTGAAAGAAAAGCAGAAAAAATGTTATTTCAAAAGATGTTTGATACTGGCTTGTTTGGTATGAAAGAAGCTAACAAGAATGAGATTTACAGAGAAATCATCAAGAGTTTACTTTATTCAGAAACAGTTTGTCTTGTCTTAACTGCTTTTACGTTTACACTGCTCCAGGAGTCTCATCACCATATGTGGTGGTCATGCTAGCAGGTATTTCATTTCTGGGATTTGGTATTTGCAGAAATTAATAAATTTTACAATTTATATCCCAATTAATAAATATCACAAACTCTTTTATTATCACCAGAGCTGGAATTACGATCCCCTTTTTATAATGCAAATAAGTCTCTTTCTCATAGGCTGTTGAAATACTGCAGAAATAAAACAGTTTGACGCCACTTTAACTGCCATTACTTAATACAGTACTATGAAATTTTAGGATTTATTGATTAGTAAGATATTTAGCCTCCCTTGACCCCACCAAACAACAAATCCCAGAATTCCACAGCATTGAGTCATGGCAATTAGTGGTGTCAAACTGCAGTGTGGTGGCAGCTATAAAGAACTGATCATGTATTTGTGTTTGGCAGCATGTTTAGAAACTGCATATAAATGAACAGGCTCGTCATAACCCTGTCACTTTCTTGGTGATTAGACAGAATTGGAATATCATGCTAATGGAAAAATTAACTACAAAAGTAAGGGCTACTAGAGATAACCAAGACCACTGTAAATTCTATCAGACTTGGTACAAATGTATAAGTTATGCATATGAAAATGCCAATCTTCTCGCCCCCTCTTCCATACACTGATTTTTGGAAAGATTATAATATCATCTGAAGATTTTTTAGTTGGATAATCAGGTAACACAAACTCAATATAATTTATTGTAATGGATCTACAAAGCATTGTGTGCTGGATATATTTGTTCCATTAAAACCTTAAAAACAGTTTGCACAGTTCCTATTAATATATTATGGCACTGAAAAACACTGGGTGACCTTGGGCAAGTTACTCTCAGCCTCAGGGGAAGGCAATGGCAAACCTCCTGTGAAAAAATCTTGTCAAGAAAACCCCATGACAGGGTCACCTTAGGGTCAATATAAGGTGGAAAGGACTTGAAGGCACACAACAACAACAAATTATAGTTCAAAATTGTCTTTGTTTTAAAGAGGAACTTCTAATTTATTTTCTCCATTAAAAAATGTACTCAATCCCAGAATCTGGATCCAGAATTTTCTCTAAAAATAAAATAATATCAGTAATTGCTCTCAATCTCATAGGTGATATACCAAAATAATTATTGTTCAGCTAATCATTTACCCAGTCTTCAGTATTCTAAAGGTATTCAATATTATTCTAACCTAATAATACTATACTAAAAATCATATATATCTGTTTGAAAGTAAGTCTCACTGTGTTCTGTGAGGCTTACTCACAGTGGAGAGGCACAGGAGTGCATTCTAAATTCCATCAACTGTTCAATTACTCTTTTTGACCCTTGAATGATATGCTTTTCAGACATATTAAACTCCATAGGAGTTCATCAGGAATGATTTTTCAATGGCAAGAAAAATATAAGATGCTTGTCATTTAATATATCTTCTATCCCCCCCCCCAATTCAAAGAAAACAGGAATTACAACAAAATCTTCCAGCTTTTATTTTAGCCATTTTTCTACAAGCTGTGATTATATGTTCCTATTTCAAAGCCTTAAATCAGAAACACAGACTTTAAAACTGTCTTGTTTTCTTCTCTGAAGAGCAAGCAAGCATGTCAATATTACTATCTGAAGGTATCTTAGTAGATCTAAGAGGCAGAGCTCATGTGACAATGTTAACAATGTAATACCTGAGCACATCCTTTTTGAAGCTCCCTTTTCAGAGATCTTTTGTCAGATAAAATTTATCTAGGATACTGATCTCACCTTTCAACGTTATGATACGCTATGTTTCACATGCACAAATTTCCACATCCTGTAGAAAACCTGCAAATGTCTGAGAGCAAAACTCCAACTCCCTCCCACATTGATGATTAATTAAAAAGGCTTTTACATATTTAACTAAAAGATTATAATATCCTGTATTAAGCTTCAGGGTTTGTTTGTTTTTTAAACTTCAGTGAGCTTACATAAGAACCAATTCACCTAGGCTTATTTTCTCAGTCATGTCCCCCTGGTGTACTGGATGTTGTTGAGCCACACTCCACACACACACTTACACCACCCTCAAGTATACAATAGCTTGCAATAATTTCTGCCATTGCTGTGGCTTGTGGACAGGATTCCTGCCACTAGATTGCAGATATGGCTGATAGCCATTCCAGGTTACATCCATGGACAGCCAGTCTACACTGAGCTTTCTCTACATCAAGGTGGGCTACCAACAGACCTGTAGGTATTTTGACTGCCAGCTCTCATCAGCCCCAATTGGCAAGGCTAATGGAGAAAGTCTGTAGAAATTATGACCCAAAATATGTGGAAGGGCAAATTTTACCCACTCCTATTCTATGTGGTGCCATCTAAGAAATGGATAATGTGAAGAGAATAACTTTTCCTATGTGAACTGACATTTATTCTTCATATAACTTGATCTTATGCCTCACAGATTACTGAAAGAGAGAGCATCAGAGGCAACATGAACTCATGATTTCATAAGAAGAAAATTAACAAACTCCCCAAATTAAAATTATTCCACAACATCCCAATGTTATAATGTTCATTACCTTCCCTTGCTATAATGTTTAGGATGGAATAACTTATGCTAAACCTCCTGGCTTATCCCAACGATTGGACAGACAAGCAGGCAGATATTGTTGCTGTGTGCCTTAAAGTTATTTCTGATTTATGGTGAGCCTAACAAGGGCCTATCATGGGGTTTTCTGGGGCTGAGAGTGTGTGACTTGCCATGGACCGAGCAGGGAATCAAACCCTGGTCTCCAGAGTTGTAGTCCAATTCCTGAGCTGCTGCACCATGCTGGTGCACTCTCTCTCTCTCTCTCTCTCTCTCACACACACACATGCACACACACACGTACACATATACACACCCAAATAAGGATCTTGGGGAAGGCTTCAAACAAACAAAAAACCCCTGCTCCCTTCCCCAGAAGGGACATGATGGCAGATTAAGATTTTGTTTGCATAAATACAGTGTCAGCTGCACAGTGCTACATGTGCATGTTAGTGTTCAACCAAACTATACAAAGTACATTCTGTGAAGCATTCAACACCCATCCATCTTCAACAAAGGCAGGTATGATCTGTAGGTATCTATCTACACTGCAAGTATAGTTGCCCCCCCCCCTCCAAAAAAAAAATATCAATGGATTCTTTATCCAACTATCTATGGCTTGAAAATATTTTTTTAAAATATAAACTCCAAAAAGCAAACCTTAATTTTACCATTTTATATAAGAAACATCATTTTACTATGCTATTGTAGTTAGTAGGACTTGAGCACCCACAGATTTTGGTATCCACAGGGGATCCTGGAAAAAAACCTCAACAGATACTAAGTGCCCACTGTATGCTAGGAGGACACATTCCTTTGCTAATTAAAGACCTACAATTTGTCTCAGAAGTCTTCCTCTCTTTTTCTCTTTAACTACAGATGTTGCAAACACACATCCAACAGCATTAAATTGTTTTGCTCCCAGGAGATATTTGCATGGTTACATTTTGCTTGATAATTACTGATAGGTGAAGATATACCTTGAAGTCATTGTTGAATCTTCCATAATTTACTCGGCCCATACTTTCTACCAACAAGTCCAAGTATGCTCCAACGTTCCCTGTTATATTTAAATTTCGCAGACCATTTCTTTCAAGAACTCCTTGAGGAACCTGCATGAACAGCAACACTTAAAATATAAACTTGAAACAGGGTGCAGAACACAAGCTATTTTAGTGTGCTCTGTACATCTCTATTGTTTGGTTTATCTGTACTTTCATGTAGTGATTTAGTAAGAACTTAACTTCCAGCCAAACACTGCCAGCTCATGATCTGAATAAGGTGCACACTATGATACTCATATGAGTACCTCAAAATCCTTACGTTTTCATGTGTTGAGACCTAACGGCATGTCCTGGCAAAATAAGAATTACCCCACCCACAAAGGTCATGAAGTTTAAGAGGTTGAATCAAAGTGATATGCTTGATATGTATAGTCAAACAGGTAATGAAAGCAACCCATGACATTCTTGGTGCTCTTATCTTTCTACTTAAATAAGAAGTACGAAATACAGTTGAAATAGGGGGTGGGGGTGAACTTTTCAGTCAGAACTACAAAAACATGAATCATAGGCTGGACAGTAGATTCACCCATACCTGATGTATTGGCAGATATTACCCAAAGTGTGCCCTACAGTCTCATGTATTTTTGGATTCCCCCCTCCCCCAAAAACTTCCCTTTCTGTGATGCTGTGATACAATAGTGCAAAGCTTCTCCTCCCCAAGTCCAAGATTTGCCCTGTGGGAGAGGGGCAGTGGCAAGGAATCAGTAGCATGGCATTTCTAACATGCTTTGCGTACCCCAGAAGCACTGTGAAATGACAAGTCCCGGTTATTGTCTTGAGCTTGAAGCTAGGGACTGTTTGTCCTTCCAGCCATCTGATACTTCTTAGGACTTCTCAGCAACTCCAAAGTGTCACACAACTGTGGGGAAGATCTCTGGCTCTATGCTTGACAGGAACACCCATCAAAGTGTAATTCTGAAGTGTATGCAACAGAGCACAATAGAACCATGAGGACACTATGCTGCCATGTCTCCAGCTGCAAGAGAAGGGATGGGAAACTCATTTGATCCAAGGGGTGGATTCCCTCGAGACCCCCAGAGAGCCATAAGATGTCAAGGGAGAGGCCCTTCCTCTGGAAGCCCCGCCCTTTCCTCCACTAAAGCTCCACTTTAGTACCATCTCAGCTTCTGCAAAACGCCAGCCCTTTCTGCAGCACTGTGCAACTAGGAATTCAAGATCTAATCTCTAACCAGTGTTCTTTGTGCAGCATCGAGCTGGGGAAAGCTGGCATGGGTGGGGCTTTGAGGAAAAGGTACAGGGCCATAAAAAAGCATGGGTAATCTCCATGGGCTGTATTTAGCATGCAGACCAGAGTTGTCCTTTTCTACCAATGAGGAATACAAAGGGGTTTTTTTTTGGGGGGGGGTTGTTTTGTTTGTATTTAAACATGGTTATAGAAGCAAGTAGAGCTAGGATCCTAACCATGAGGAGTAAATGACTGATCACACATGAAAAAAATAACAAAAAAGAAAAAACATCCAGAACAAATTGCACCTTTAACAACAAGAAAACGGGAATGTATGGTATTTTGACCCCTTACCCCATCCACGGAGACATAGGCACGATCATGAATTCCAGATATTGATGACAGAGGAGTTTCTTCACTACAGTTTTTTGGTAACTTGGTTCTGTATAATACATATCCAAAGTACTTGAAGAGAACAGAGAGGGGAAAGCCATGAAATGAGATGTTACTTACTCAGACAAATCAAAAACATGTTACAAAATAGAAAAAAAGACCTTCCCCAACTTTTATATTACTGTAACTCACTTTTATCTGCTGCACAGTAAAAACTATGTTGGTTTTAAGAATTCAGTCTAAGCAGAATAGAAGCAGTACCTATTGAATATGCACACTGCCGTGCTAGTCTGTATCAGTATAGAAAGGAATCTGTAGCACCTTTGAGACTAACTGTGAGGAAGAGGTTTGTAGCATGTGTGGAGAAAAGACAGGTTTGAACGTTGGCAACATCCAAATAGAGTGAGTCAGGCATCAGCCAATGGGAGTTTAGCCGAGAAAAAGTGGGGACTACTCTCAAGAGAGATATAAATAAGCTGAGTGAGACATGTGTGAGATAGATAGGGACAAGATCGGGAAAGAGCTCTGAGTCAGAGGTATAGTAGATCCTGAGGGGTTTTAACAGCCAAGGTGACTGAGATACACTGCTGAAAAGGGCAATTGGAAGGGGTTTTGAGTACCCAGGTTGGCCTTAAAAGAGGTCAAGTACAGAAACTGAATTGGTGTGGCTGGCAAAGTCATAAAGTAGTAACCAAGTTTTAAAGCTCAGAGTCTAGCCAAAAGTTTTGTGTGAAACTGTAACCAAGAGACCAATTATAGAATATAGTGACAGATACCATAAATCTTTGTAACTGTTTTGGATTATTTTTTTTTTTGGATTATCGAATATTTGCATATACATAATCAAAAATGAAATTCATTTCTGTTTCATACACAACTTGTACACATAGCCTGAATGTAATTTTGTACATAACATTTTTAACAGTTTTGTGCATTAAACAAAGTTTGCATACACTGAACCATCAGAAAGCAAAGGTGTCAAATAACTAATCAACTATTTGTTGCCATTTCATGACACTCAGCATTTGCCGGCTGAGGTGGCTGTCCAACTCTAGAATCCAGAATCCCCTTTAACCCTGTCTACCTGCCCTATGCCCTGCCCAGCATGCCTTGGGAGGCTTGTATGTTTGGTTTTTAAAAAACTTTTTAAAATGCAAATCTGCAGTTCTGGTAATGTGAGTTTTAACTTTTTTAAAAAAAGAAAAAAACACACACACAAAAAGCAATTCAGGCTGCTTGGAAATAGCAAGGGGAGGAGGGAAGAGGAGGAGACTGTGATACCGCATGACTGTCAATATTGCAACTGGGACTGCCATGAGATTGGGAGCTACTGATAGGTTTTTCTGGTCAATAAAAATGATGCAATAACCATACTTGACATACACAGCAGCGTTGGAGTCAATATCATGTGAGAAATATTGCCAATGGTGCTATTTTACAACTATAATTGTGATTTAAAAGCTGAGCGTGATAATCCCCAAGCGCTCTACAGAAAGTACAGAGAATACAACAAGACCAGATCTTCCTGAAGAGTTTACAATCTCTCCTGAAAAGACTGCCACATAGGATGAAACAGTTTGTCAATTCACAGCTAATATAAGATATACAGGTTTTTATGTTATAATAATTGTTCCAAACAGCGTAT
Organism: Urosaurus nigricauda; assembly: GCA_034509955.1. Classification (NCBI taxonomy): domain Eukaryota; kingdom Metazoa; phylum Chordata; class Lepidosauria; order Squamata; family Phrynosomatidae; genus Urosaurus; species Urosaurus nigricauda. Next base: position 70,021,061 of record JAOEGL010000006.1, on the reverse strand, counting down.
TTTGTTTTAAGAGACTGTACTAAGATCTGCTGCCTCAACACCATTCTAGGATGAATACCTACCTGCTTCAGTTGAACAAATTTTAAAGGGTACATCGTTTTCACTGGTCCTGATGGTGACAAGTCCTTGAGAAGCTCCCTCACTGTGCCCACCTACAAATGCAGCAATGACAGGCTATAATTTGAAATTTAAACTATGAATGTCTAAATGAAAAAGCAATATGAATTCATGCTAGCATTAACAAATTCTGGTCATTCAGCATAACAATAAAGATTGCTAACAGGACAATGTATATGCATAGAGATGTTCTTATATTAAGTGGTATACTAGTACAATTCATCATCATCATCATCATCTCCTCTTCAAAAACCATCCTTCAGTGCTGGTATCTAAGATGCTGTGTGGTGTGTAAGACAGGAAAAAGGAAATGTGTAGCCATTTGCCTTTTGGTGCTGTTTCCACATGCACTTAAACAGTCTCAAAAGAGTTGCCAAAATTTCAGGGCAAGTTAAGAGGGTAACAGTATAAGATGAAAATGTTTGCGCACTTTACAACCACATTTGTAAAGCAGATGAACAACTTGAGCCTTCTAAAATCTTGAAGGCATCTCTTTTTCCAAGAACTAATTTCGCAGAGGTTGTTGCATGTAATGGAACTTTATAGTGTTCTTTAATTATACATTGAAAAATTCGCCAAAGAAAGAACTTAATTAGTTTACTTACTTCCACTGAGAAAGTCACAGATTTCCCTCTCCAAGCAGACTGCTGATAAAGCAAATTGCTATCTACCTTTTATAAAATTGAACTGTCCACCCTATGCACATGAAAATTCATCTACTGTACAACACACACACATTTACCTTCACCAGTGGAACACGTCCATAGGCAAACTTGGGAGTTGTTGGAGGTATAGGGCCCTCTGGTATTTGCTTGTACTAAGAACAACATAACAAAAATATAATAAGACTTTTTTGCAACTCAAATGACCAACTTAATTCAGCCTGAGTTAATCTGGTACATGAATAATAATAATCTTTATTTCTAACCCACCTCTCCCTATGGATCAAGGCGTGACCAACAACAAATTAACAAATGCACGACATCAGTTAAAAACACATTAGTGAAAAACACACATCAATTTAAAATGACAAATAAGACACATACATATTAAAACAATCCACATTTATAATTCATCATTTAAAAATCATAATGTAAAAATAATCTGGGTAAGCCCACTGGAAGAGTTTGGATGACAATGCTGTTTTAAATTCAGACAGCTTATTCAGATGTTGAATCACTTCCAGCATGAAGACAATGTAATAACCTTTGATGTAGATAGGATGCCTGTAGCCATTATGGTAATGCTCCACAGTTGCTTGTAGTCTGTGGCATTAGTAGTTGACTTTCTTACTAGTTTTTGTTTCCAGCCAGACTAGTTTGGGGTTTTATCCACTGGGATGCTACTCTCTAAAACCCTACTGAACTAAATACATCACTCCAAGGTTGCTGCCACACTGCAAAATTAATGCAATTTAACACCACTTTAACTATCATTGCTCCTTCCTTTAGAATCCTGGTATCTGTAATTTGTTGTGGCACCAGAGATCGCTGACAGAAAATGCTAAATATCTGACAAAACCACAGATCCCAGAATGTCATAGCATTGAACCACGGCAATTAAAGCAGTGTGAAACTACATTAATTCTGTAGCGCAGATGCAGCTCAGGAGACCGTCCCAGTGCTCCCTGGCTCAATGTGTTGCAGATAGCACGTAACTGCTATTCCAAGTGTCATTAAAATTCCTAGGGTCTAGTTCAACTGGCTTCTCAATATTATGGTTTTTCTACCAGGAGTTACTACCAGCGGAGCGCCAGCGGAGCAACATCACCCGCGCAGACACCCGCGCAGCGGCAGAGGACTTTGGGCGGGACGCCGGTGGGAGTGGCGTTCCTCTAAAGCCGGCCCACCGGGACCGGGGGAGAGCCTGCCTGCACCTGCGCCGCGCCAGCGGAGCAACATCACCCGCGCAGCGGCAGAGGACTTTGGGTGGGACGCCGGTGGGAGCGGCGTTCCTCTAAAGCCGGCCCACCGGGACCGGGGAGAGCCTGCCTGCACCTGCGCCGCGGAGTGCCAGCGGAGCAACATCACCCGCGCAGCGGCAGAGGACTTTGGGCGGGACGCCGGTGGGAGCGGCGTTCCTCTAAAGCCGGCCCACCGGGACCGGGGAGAGCCTGCCTGCACCTGCCTGCACACTTGCGCACTTCCGCATTGTTTTTGGTATCCATGGCGGGTAGTACAGGCCTCTGGGGGGAGGGATCATCAAAGGGGATTGTATATTGGATTGGCTTGTTGACCCTCCGTATTTGTTATAATTTTTATAATGTTGTAATTAGGTAGTATTTGTAGTAGTCCTGGGGAAATAACACTGGCTAAGAGAGCATATTCTTGAGGTCTGGGGATATTAAGCCAGTGATATCCCCCTATACCATCTGATATACCAATTTTGGAGCATAGGGAGATATAGACATGGAGAGCGGGTCACCAGAGATAGCAGAAGATGTTTCTTTTAAGACGAATGGAGCTCCAATCCAAGTAGTGTGGGGCAAGGGGAGATATGGCGGTAGGAGTAAGGACCGGCGTTACAGGGGAAGGCGAGATCGATGTTTAGTATCTATCTCCCCTTCCTGTCCTACTCCTAACCAAAGGGACCTGAGAGTCACTCCAACCATACCACAAACCCTGTCTCTGCTCCTGTGCAACGCCAGGTCTATCAAAAATAAATCCCACATTATACACGACCTAATCGAAGATAACAACTGTGACCTGGCGTGCATAACCGAGACCTGGCTTGGGCCTGAAGGGGATGCTGTGTGGGCCCAGGCCCTCCCTTCCGGGTACTCGGTGAAGGACCAAAGCAGGCTAGGTGGGCGGGGGGGGGGGGGTGTTGCCTTGGTGCATAAAAACACCTTGTCTCTGACCAGGAACCATGTTCGTCAGACTACCTATATCAAGTGTATTTACCTGACCCTGAAGGCTAGAGACAGTCTAGGGATTCTGTTGGTCTACCGGCCACCCCGTGCGCTAACAGACTCCCTTAACGAGCTGACACAGTTGGTCTCGGAGCTGGTGTTGGAGTCCCCCAGGTTGTTAGTCCTGGGAGACTTCAACATCCCCTTCGCGGCCAACAACATTCCATCTGGTGCAGCTCGGGAATTCATGGAAACCATGACAGCCATGGGCCTGTCCCAGCTTGTCAGGGGTCCAACGCACTTTGCGGGGAATACACTCGATTTGGTTTTCTGTACGGACATGGAAAATCCGTGGGCGGAAATTACTAACATTTCCGCCCTGTCATGGACGGATCATTTCCTGGTAAAGGCAAGCATCAAGGCATCAACCCAGATCCCCCCCGGGGGTGGCGGACCTATTAGAATGGTCCACCCTCGAAGGCTGATGGAACCTGAGAGGTTCCAAGAAGCCCTAGAGGGGTATATGGTTGGAAGTGATGGCGATACTGTTGATGCCCTAGTTAACACCTGGGATACAGATCTCTCTAGGGCTATACACAGTATTGCTCCCAAGCGCCCTCTCAGGCCTGCTTCCAAAAAGAAGCCCTGGTACACAGAAGATCTCCGGGCCAGGAAGCGGGTTCTGCGACGGCTAGAGCACGTCTGGCGGAAACACCAGCGTTTATCCGACAAGGCTCTCCTAGACCTCCTTTTAGAGGACTATGGAGAGGCGATACAAGCAGCGAAGAATTCGTTCTATGCTGCTCGTGTCGCGTTCGCGGAGTCGCGTCCAGCAGAGTTGTTCAGGGTAGTGAGGGAGCTAACTCAGCTCCCTCCTGCCCCGAACCAGATCCTTGAACCAACCAAGGCCTGCTGTGACCAATTTAACAACTTCTTCGTGGATAAAATCTCTCGGATAAACGAAGGTCTGGACGCCAGAATTGAAGCAGAACCCAGAATAGAGGCGTCTAGAGCTTCCGTGGACTCTGTTGTACTGGATCAGTTTGAGTCTGTCGGTACCGAGGATGTGGACAAGATCCTTAGAAGTGTCCGGAAGACAACCTGCTCTCTCGATCCCTGCCCCTCGTGGCTAGTGGCCCAGGGGGGATCGGCGGTAACCTTGCTGTTACGCCAAATTATTAATACATCTCTGAGGGAGGGACAATTTCCTGACCATCTTAAATTGGCCATTGTAAGACCGTTATTGAAAAAGCCCTCCCTCGACCCCCTGGTTCATAATAATTATCGGCCAGTCTCGCTGCTGCCATTTTTGGGGAAGGTGATCGAGAGGGCGGTTGCATTCCAACTTCAATCGATCTTGGACGAAACGGATTTTCTAGATCCATTTCAAACCGGTTTTCGGGCGGGCTATGGGGTTGAGACTGCCATGGTCGCCCTGGTCGATGATCTCCGTCTGGGCATCGACAGGGGTAGCGTGTCCCTGTTGGTGCTCTTGGACATCTCAGCGGCTTTCGATACCATCGACCATGGTATCCTTCTGGAACGCCTGGCAGAGGTGGGAATCGGGGGCACTGCGCTCCAATGGTTCCGGTCCTACCTCTCTGGGAGGTTCCAGATGGTGCAGCTGGGGGACGTTTGCTCCGATAAGAGGGCCCTTACATCTGGGGTTCCTCAAGGAGCCATTCTGTCCCCCATGCTCTTTAACATTTACATGAAACTGCTGGGAGAGATCATCCGGAGGCATGGGGCGCGGTGTTATCAGTACGCTGATGACACCCAAATAGTCTTCTCTATGTCTCCGACTGATGCAGTGACCAGGGATGGCGTCGCTCCTCTCGTGGCCTGTCTGGAATCGGTAATGGACTGGATGAGGGAAAACAGACTCAGCCTGAATCCAGAGAAAATGGAAGTACTCGTGATAGGTTCTCCCGGTCCAGGAATGGAGGTGGTTCCACCTGTCCTGAACGGGGTCATGCTTCCCGTGAAGGACACTGTACGCAGCTTGGGGGTGCTCCTTGACTCGTCGCTCCATCTGACTTCTCAGGTGGATGCGACGGTCAGGAGCACCTGTTTTCAGCTTAGGCTGATACGCCAGCTGCGTCCCTACTTGGACCGTAGGGACCTTGAAACGGTAGTACATGCTCTGGTAACCTCTCGGTTGGATTTCTGCAACGCGCTCTACATGGGGCAGCCTTTGTATCACACTCGGAAGCTGCAATTAGTGCAGAATATGGCAGCTCGGGTGGTCACTGGTGCTCCCAGGGCCGCCCATATAACACCGTTCTTAAAGGATTTCCATTGGCTGCCTATTCGCTTCCGGGCTCAGTACAAAGTGCTGGTCGTCACCTATAAAGCCCTAAAGGGCTTAGGTCCAGGGTACCTAATGGACCGCCTCTCCCCACACAATCTGCCCCGCACACTTAGATCCACTGGGCAACAGCTATTGAGAGTTCCAGAGGCTAAACTATCAACAACTTCAAAGAGAGCCTTTTCCATCTCGGCCCCTAGCCTCTGGAACTCCCTGCCCACCGAGCTCCGTCTGGCCGCCTCCCTTGATGTATTTAAAAGGGGTTTAAAAACATATCTGTTCAATCACGCATACCCCTGACACTCTCCCACATCTGATCCCCCTTCCCATATTGGTTCTATACCCTGACATACCGCTACTATAACTCCTACACTGTTTTAACATTGTTTTAATGTTGTAATATAGTTGATTGTTTTTATTGTTTACTTTTATGCTGTACACCGCCCTGATCGCAGGAAGGGCGGTATACAAATAAACTTTATTATTATTATTATTATTATTACCAGGAGTTTTGTCTCATTAGTAAGTACGTTCTAGGATATTTCCAGCATCCTCATCCACCCACATTCCTGTCCAAACAGGAATAAGTGTATCACTGAAGAATAGTATACTCCTTCTACTTCCAATGAGTTCACAGCTTCGGGAGGGATACACATGGAGCAGTGAGGGAGGAAGGGGACACCCGCCTAGCCAGCCAGATTAGCTGAATCAACCCTGGTGATCAATGGGGTAGCTAGATCGCCATCACATCCATTAGTGTATTATTCATATATAATCAAAAACGACTTAATAAGAAAGTAACTACTTTTATAACTCTAAAGATGGTTAGTTACCATCCCAGTTACAGCAAAAGTAACTAGGGTCCAAAACACACTGCAGAAATAATCCAGTTTGAGACCGCTTTACCTGCCTTGGCTCAATGCTAGGGGATTCTGGGAACTGTTCTTTTGTGAGACATTTAGCCTTTTCTGTCAGAGCACTCTGGTGACACACTAAACTACAGTTCCCAGGATTCCCTAGAACTGAGCCAGGGCAAGTAAGGTGGTCTTGATGTGGATTATTTCTGCAGTGTGTTTTGGACCTACGTTACTTTTACTTAAAGTAGGAAATGGAAATGTAGTTCTCACTCATGTCTAGAGATAAAAATCCTCTTTTCTAATTATGAAGAAATATTTAACCTACTTTATGATTGTAACTCAACAAAGGATAACCTCAGTTCCTTTGTGGTATAACTGTAATTTAAACATGTTTTTTACAGTTATGGAGCTATGACTACACTATATCATGGAAGGAGTTTCTGAATATGGCATGATGTTGTGAGCCTTCAAGCATCAGTAGGGTGGATGGGAAGAAAGAGTTTGTATTACAGGCCAATGTAGCATTTAAACATTCTACATTGCTCCTGCTCAACTGAAACATGTCAGAAAGCTCATACGAATCTTGCCACAGTTGTTGTTTTCAATGGCTATAAAAAAAACTAGAAGCAGAGACTAATGTTGAACGAAATGCATCAGCAAAGCTTTAGAAGGAACTCACCATGCCAATGACTTCCATGATGGCAAAATATTTCTCTGTAAGATCTCCTGCTTCACTCAATGGAGCATCGTAATCATAGCTAGTAGGCTGTGGCATATAAGGCATATTTGCTCCTACAAGGGAAAAAGAATACAGACAGAACAGTCAGTTGCTCCTGTCACAGCAGGATAGCCTTTGCTTTGTTTTATCTCCATTGTGAACATCTCTACTGGTTAATTTTAAAAAGGGTACATAAGAGTTGGGGACATATATTTTAGCATTTGGTTTTCCAGCAGCAGATTGTGCTAATTCCTTCATCATAGAAATGCTAAATTATGACCCCAGCAAGATGGCCTGACTTGAAGCACCTACCCTTTCCAGTCACTGTCATAATCTAAACCCTTGGATAACTCACATGAATATCATTCATTTTTTTCTTTTTTGTTTGTTTGTTTTGTCCTTTGCTGTATCTCTGGAAAAAAACTATTCTTCTACATGTGATGAAACCTTCACTTCCCTCACTGTCCATGGATTCTGCATCCACAGATTCAGTCAACCAGTTCAAAAATATTTACACAAAGACAAAAAAAATAATCCCAAAAGTAAACCTTGATTTTGCCATTTTATACCAGGGACGCCGTGTTACTACACCACTGTATATAATGGTACTTGAGCATCCACAGATTTTGGTATCCATGGAGTTTTGAAACCAAATCCCAGAAGATACCAAGGGCCAACTGTAATGCCATGGTTTCAGATAATGTTGCCTTTCTCCTCTGTTTCAAAGAAAGAAGAGTAGGCTTCTGTTTTAACCTCCAGAGTTATTATTCTCATATCCGCTTCCGCACTTCTTTTAAACAGAAACAATCCCAATATTGAAATGACTAAACTAAATAATGCCCAGTTAAACACAAACACATAATACCCCTTACCATTCCAATAGCCAAAATTAGTCCCTCCTATGAACATGTACCTGAAAAGACAAAGAACTACATAAACACTCAAGGATGCTGCACCAGACGGTCTCATTTAAACAGATCCTGATGAACCTACATGTTCACATTAGCACCACGTGCCAGGATCTCAGAAAGACTTTTAGCCAAAATTGACGTTGGTACAGTGGAATGACGTTGACCCCAGTGATCCAACCAGCCAGTGTAAAACTCTGAATTGACCTGAAAGGAACAACATACAAAGGAAATGTCTGAATAGAATAGAATTGTAAAACTGGGAGCCTAATCCAATGTTAATCTAGAAAGCTATGCAATTTTCCCATCCCCCTGTTAACAGTAAACCCAAGTTCTTCAGTGATTATGAAAATACCTCACTGTGCTTAAAGCTGAAAAACAAAAAGCATAGTTTGATAAAGGTGTTACATTTCAATCAAACAGGAAAAAACATGCAAGTGCTCATGTGCATACTGGCCTTAGTCAAACAGAACTGCTAGCCACATTTTAGAATATAATTGGTCTTCTGTGGATGCTTTCAAGGCCCTCTTTTGTTGCACACTAGTACATAGAGTACAGTAGTATGTGTGAGCCCAAGGCTTGTCATGACTTGTCCAAGATTTCGTTTAACAGTTAATGATAATTTTTGTTCTGGAATGCTATAGTTTAATTAAGATATAGTTGAATTATTAAGCATAACAAATAGAGAATACTTTCTCAGGAAAATAATAATAGTTTCCTCAAAGGAAGCTTTGCTTCACTAAATTTTTAGAATTCACTCAGAGTTTCACAGAGAAGGAAATGTAATTATACATGTGAAAACAAGAAATGATGCAGTGATGGGGCTGCAGCCCAAAATAGAGAACACATGGTTCTCTAAATGAATTTAAAACTGGAAAGTCAAACAAAATGCATCCAAGGGTACTAAATGAACTTGCAGATGTATTCTAAGAGCCTCTTCTCTAATTTTCTAGAATTATTGTAGAACATATGAGGTCCTTGCAAACTGGAGGCTGGCAAATTTTGTCTATCATCTTCAAAAAGAAAAAAGAGAAAGATCTGCCAACCTGTCAGCTTGACATAGATATCAGAAAAGCTTCTAGAAGAGATTCCATGAGAGAACAACTCTAGAGGAAAGTAAGAGTATCACTCTGTTCTTCTTTTGTCATACCTCACCTGGAACACTGGGTCCAATTAATGCTTAAGGAGTAAATGAACAAACTGGAACATGTCCCAAGGAAGGTGAAAAAGAAAACAAAAGGTTTAGAAACCAAGCCTTATGGAGAAAGGTTGAGAGGGGTTAGGATGATATAACAGTTGTTATGTAGAAGCAAACTTTTTTCTGTTGTCTCAGGACTTGAACCAATGTAATAAAAGAAAGAACATTCTGACTAAGACCTTGGGAAGGACCTCCTGATGTTAAGTTCTATTCAATAGTGTAACAGACTGACCCAGAAGGCAGTAAACTCTCCTTTGTTGGAGGAGTTTAAACAGAAGTCAGATGGCCACGTCTCAGGAATGCTTTAGCTTTTGATTTATGTAGGGGTCTGGACTACATGGCCCTTGGTATACTTTACAATTTTACTTGAGTCTAAGTTTTGTATCTTCTTTCTGCCCAAGAACCTTTAAAGCTATGTAGATGGGTGACCCAGTGGGTTTTTAATCATGTTTACAACACACACTTACAGCACAAATCTCTGAGTAGCCATGAACTCTACAATCACTATTCTAACAATGTGGTGGTTTTAGATTTCTGGTTTTCTCATAAATTCCTAAGCAGGTGCCATGTTAGTCTGTTTCACCAAAAGCAACAAACAAAGCCTACAAAATCCTTGCAATAGTAAATCTGTCTGCCTTTAAACTGCCACAGGCCTCTTGCTGTTATGTGGTGAGTTATCATGGAAGTTCATCTTTGCTGATCTAGCTGGCACAACTGAATTCTAGTTCTTATCTCAGCTTCACAATCAGAGCCAGCCAGGATGTTTTTCTGCCCAAGACTAAAGACAAGATGGCATCCCTTTCCCTTCTATCTATAAAAGCCAACTTTTGTATTTCAACACTGGCTAGGAGATAGGGTTATCCACCATCCCCAACAGCAGCTGCTAGTTATAGGGGGCAGGATAAACTCTGTGGCATATGTATGGCTGTTCTCAGAGAGAACGGAAAAGGCCAGGGGGCTTTGGAGTAAGAACTGGAAGCTGGCTGCCTGATGCACCTGCCTCATTTTTTTTATCTAATGGTAGGACCTCTTTTGCCCACAACGCAATCTTATTCTAGTCACAACTTCTCAAACTGATTTTCCTATCAGCAGAATGAGAGAAACCCTGCAAAGAACTTTAGAAATGAAAAATGATACACTGGTCACAATGGAGAAGGGAAGTCTTTACATGACACACAAGGAACTCAGAAGGAAAAAAAAACATATTCTCTGTGTTTATTAGATCAATCTAGTTAAAAAAAATCCACCCCAACTAGACCTAATGTACTCTTTGCCAATGCAGATGCAGCTAGAGGTAAAGATGAAGATGAATAAGCTTCACTTGTATTTCTTCCACTGCCACAGCTACATTATGCAGTGCTGGCTGTCATAACTCTGTGTGACCACATACACTGCAGTGCCATCTGTGGGTGGCACAAACTCTTAAATTTGCTCTGCCAGTAATGGAAACAAGTTAAGAAAAGCTACTTACATTAAAAATCTAAGAGCCAAATGAAATAAGAGCTGTCCTCCCCAGACCTACTCAACATGTGCCTTGGCTCACATTTACCTATTGCAAATCTGTATCCAATTTCTGCTACAATAGTGATGGGGACCATGTGGTCTTCCAAATGTTGCTGAATAAATTATGCTTGCTAGGGCTGATGGGAGCGTCAATCCAACATCTGGGGTGGGTACACATTACTCCCTCCTGTCCTACAACATCAGAGGTGGTAAGAAGATAGTAGGTAGGATGACTGGCAGTGGAATGGGAAGGATTTCCTAATTATGTAACAACAGGAGAGCAAAAAGATTTTCTCTCCTCTGCTCTCCCACACAATACTGAGACTGTTAGAGACTGACCTATTGTAATTTGGAAGTAAATTTCTAGTTGTATATGCAAGCCAACACAGTGTATAGATAATCAGGCAAAGCTGGTTGTTATTGGCTCCAGGGCTCCATCCACTGTACCTCCTTGCTAAATTTCCCTAATTCATATTTTTGAGTCATACTGCAGCAATTGTACAGAATGATCTCAGGACGCTAATGTCAGGAGCCTTTTTATATCAGGAAGTGTTGCTGCCAGGCTGTTATGAGCCGGACCTTATCAATATGGACTTTGGTATTTGATACTGTGCTCACTGTTTGCACTTTAATCAGCTTCCATGGGTAATTCCCACCTCTTTGTAAAACAAAGATAAACACAGACAAAAGTGACTCACAATTACCTCAGCCTAATCATCATGAATTTTTCATCAAGCAGTACCTAGATCTTTTCAGAAAGGTCATTCTTTCCCACCCTAATCAAACTTTCCTACATATACTCACCTCCCATGCTTCATTGTTCCTGTTGCTCTTTACCTTCTCAGCACTATATTATGCTCACCTGAGGTGTCCAAAACAGCACTAAAATACTAAAATACTTTAATGCCCTGCTATATCTACAAATCAAACCAAGCCTTAATCTATATCAAGTGTCACGGTTACTACCACCATTTTTGTACTGTTACGTACTCACATTCACCAATATACATGAACATACAGGGGAAAAAATCATACCAAGGGGCCTTTAGGTTCACTGTGTCTCTGTGCTAAAAATGCCGCTGTGACATTTGTACCTGCAAAAAATAATAAAAAAGATTATAATCTGATTCCTACCCTACTACCAGTATGTCTCTTAAACATTTAAGAAGTACTGCATTTCTGTAGTACAAACAAACTCACTCTGCCTAATGAAAGAACTAGGCAGAGCTGTTCATGATGTCTGCCATTTTATACTGCATTCATACTAAAAGCATTGCAAAGAGTAAAGGACCAGTAGTCAAGTATGATTTCAGGGGGCGGGAGGAGAGGACTAGTTCAAGATGTGTTTGAAGAAGAAGGAAGATGTGTTTGAAGAAGGAAGAAGAATGAACACATCAAGCAAATTAACGAAAGAGAAGCAGAGTGAAAAAATTGCTAATAGGATTAAGTTTGTACAGTTAAAATATCTGAGGGTGTTTTGACATAAATCTTTAAAATGAAAATTAGAAATGTCCACACCAGGGCACATATTTTAATATGAATTAATAAACAGGTTTTATCAACATGGGGTCTGAATTTTTGTCACAGGTCCAAAACACACTGCAGAAATAACCCAGTTTGAGACCACTTTAACTGCCCTTGCTTAGTGCTGGAGAATCCTGGGAATTTTAGTTTATTGTGACACCAAAACTCTTTGACAGAAAGGGCAAAATATCTCACAAAAATAGAGTTCCCAGAATTCCCTAGCATTGAGCCAAGGCAGTTAAACCAGTCTCAAACTAGATTATTTCTGTAGTGTGTTTTGGACCCAATGAAAATGACAAAGAATAAGAGGAAGAGTAGATAATGACGATGATGACAATGACGATATCATCATCTCCATCACTATCATCTGAGAATAAAAAGATATGGGTTATTTCATTATATTGGTGAGAGGTTTACTACATAACTGCACCCTGTACTGATAAGAAAATCTATCCTCCCTTGTTGGCTGTCCCTTCTATAGCAGGTGAGAAAAATATGTTGCCCTATAGATGTTTTTGGACTGATTTTCAGTCCTTGTGAATAACTATTTTATAAGATTAATAGAAGCTACAATGCAACAATACTGGGAGGACCAAATTTCCACAGTCCAAAACTAAACAGTAGTTTTAAATTTTACCAATTAATAGTCTGACTTCCTTTATACACTGGCAAATATCCTCCATATCTTTATTTAGAAATGAGTCCCACTGCATTCAAAGAACAGAATTTGGAATACTTACCCTTCTGGAGTACAGTTCTTAGAATCCTCCAGCTGGCTGCAGGATTCAGGGAGTTGGAGTCTAAAAAGTAACTCCTTGAAGCTCTGTCAAGGAGTAAAGTATGTGTGTAACCTTAAGATTACACTCACCTGGTCCAAAATCCACAGTTGAATACAGGCCTTGAAGAGCTCCACATCGCAAGAAGATCGGACTTGCACCATCTGTAGTAAACAGCACCACTTCATCCCCAAGGTGCTGCCGAAAAAGATTTTGCAGGTAGCGAAGGTAATCAAAATCACAAGTGAAGTAACTTCCATATTCATTTTCAACCTAAAAAAAAAAAAATCAAAATGCTTATGTACAAACAAAGTTAAATTTTTAAAAAGCTGACACCCACCACCAGCTATTCACAGCAGATCTTAGAGATGTATCATTGTTGTACCCCACTCTGATTGTTTGCACAGAGGGGCGGGCTATAAATAAAACCTATTATTATTATTATTATTATTATTATTATTATTATGTGCAACTACTGGATCATGTACTATGTCACAGCTTTGAAAATTGTTTTGTACTACAACTTCCACAATTTCCCAGTAGGTATGGCCATTGTACTCACATTCTATACCTGACTTTTGTAACATTTGGTTTCTTGGTAGCATCGATTGCATCTTGTATAAGGGCAGCATATAAATTTTATTATTTTTTTATTAGCATCATTTCATAGGTTCTACATGGTTTCTAAACAAATCACTCCAACAGTGCCATAGTTTACAAGCATACTGCTAAACAAGTGAACCATCAATGGCCTTTCAAATAGGCAAATCTTTGGGAATTATGATTAATCATTAAGCATATCCAGGGGTAGACACATTGGCCATATAGCAAAATACAATAACACCCAAAATCCACAAAACAGTGATACCTTTATTGGACCAACCAAAACGTACAATATAAATGTTGCAAGCTTTTAAAACTACACTAGTTTTTTCATCAGGGAACGATTTTAAAAATCATACAAGAGAAAGAAAGGAAATGACTTTAGTCACAAGCCTGAATTTTGGTGAGATATTGTGGTTGTAGTCCTCATTTCAGATGTTATGCAAAATATGCGTTTTGGTTTGCCCACTAAAGGTATCATTATTTTGTGGGTTTTGGCTGTTATTGTACAAGCTTAATCATGGATTGTACAATTTTAACTTGTAAGCCACCCCAGTTGTCTCTTACAGAGAGGCAGGATACTTGACAGAGCTTCAAGGAGTTACTTTTTAGACTCCAACTCCCTGAATCCTGCAGCCAGCTGGAGGATTCTAAGAACTGTACTCCAGAAGGGTAAGTATTCCAAATTCTGTTCTTTGAATGCAGTGGGACTCATTTCTAAATAAAGATATGGAGGATATTTGCCAGTGTATAAAGGAAGTCAGACTATTAATTGGTAAAATTTAAAACTACTGTTTAGTTTTGGACTGTGGAAATTTGGTCCTCCCAGTATTGTTGCATTGTAGCTTCTATTAATCTTATAAAATAGTTATTCACAAGGACTGAAAATCAGTCCAAAAACATCTATAGGGCAACATATTTTTCTCATCTATAGGGCAACATATTTTTCCTTTAAGGAGGAGAAAGAAAAGGAGGAGGCTGTAGTCCATGTGCTTGGGTGAGATCTAATTTAATTTACACTTGAGCCATTGCATTCTGGGAGCCATTGCTGGGAGACTACTTAAGGCTACTCAAGGCTAGCAGAAGCTTCATTTCCTTTAAGGAGGAGAAAGAAAAGGAGGAGGCTGTAGTCCATGTGCTTGGGTGAGATCTAATTTAATTTACACTTGAGCCATTGCATTCTGGGAGCCATTGCTGGGAGACTACTTAAGGCTACTCAAGGCTAGCAGAAGCTTCATTTCCTTTAAGGAGGAGAAAGAAAAGGAGGAGGTTCTAGTCCATGTGCTTGGGTGAGATCTAATTTAATTTACACTTGAGCCATTGCATTCTGGGAGCCATTGCTGGGAGACTACTTAAGGCTACTCAAGGCTAGCAGAAGCTTCATTTCCTTTAAGGAGGAGAGAGAAAAGAAGGAGGTTCTAGTCCATGTGCTTGGGTGAGATCTAATTTAATTTACACTTGAGCCATTGCATTCTGGGAGCCATTGCTGGGAGACTACTTAAGGCTACTCAAGGCTAGCAGAAGCTTCATTTCCTTTAAGGAGGAGAAAGAAAAGGAGGAGGCTGTAGTCCATGTGCTTGGGTGAGATCTAATTTAATTTACACTTGAGCCATTGCATTCTGGGAGCCATTGCTGGGAGACTACTTAAGGCTACTCAAGGCTAGCAGAAGCTTCATTTCCTTTAAGGAGGAGAAAGAAAAGGAGGAGGCTGTAGTCCATGTGCTTGGGTGAGATCTAATTTAATTTACACTTGAGCCATTGCATTCTGGGAGCCATTGCTGGGAGACTACTTAAGGCTACTCAAGGCTAGCAGAAGCTTCATTTCCTTTAAGGAGGAGAAAGAAAAGGAGGAGGTTCTAGTCCATGTGCTTGGGTGAGATCTAATTTAATTTACACTTGAGCCATTGCATTCTGGGAGCCATTGCTGGGAGACTACTTAAGGCTACTCAAGGCTAGCAGAAGCTTCATTTCCTTTAAGGAGGAGAGAGAAAAGAAGGAGGTTCTAGTCCATGTGCTTGGGTGAGATCTAATTTAATTTACACTTGAGCCATTGCATTCTGGGAGCCATTGCTGGGAGACTACTTAAGGCTACTCAAGGCTAGCAGAAGCTTCATTTCCTTTAAGGAGGAGAAAGAAAAGGAGGAGGCTGTAGTCCATGTGCTTGGGTGAGATCTAATTTAATTTACACTTGAGCCATTGCATTCTGGGAGCCATTGCTGGGAGACTACTTAAGGCTACTCAAGGCTAGCAGAAGCTTCATTTCCTTTAAGGAGGAGAAAGAAAAGGAGGAGGCTGTAGTCCATGTGCTTGGGTGAGATCTAATTTAATTTACACTTGAACCATTGCATTCTGGGAGCCATTGCTGGGAGACTACTTAAGGCTACTCAAGGCTAGCAGAAGCTTCATTTCCTTTAAGGAGGAGAAAGAAAAGGAGGAGGCTGTAGTCCATGTGCTTGGGTGAGATCTAATTTAATTTACACTTGAGCCATTGCATTCTGGGAGCCATTGCTGGGAGACTACTTAAGGCTACTCAAGGCTAGCAGAAGCTTCATTTCCTTTAAGGAGGAGAAAGAAAAGGAGGAGGCTGTAGTCCATGTGCTTGGGTGAGATCTAATTTAATTTACACTTGAGCCATTGCATTCTGGGAGCCATTGCTGGGAGACTACTTAAGGCTACTCAAGGCTAGCAGAAGCTTCATTTCCTTTAAGGAGGAGAAAGAAAAGGAGGAGGCTGTAGTCCATGTGCTTGGGTGAGATCTAATTTAATTTACACTTGAGCCATTGCATTCTGGGAGCCATTGCTGGGAGACTACTTAAGGCTACTCAAGGCTAGCAGAAGCTTCATTTCCTTTAAGGAGGAGAAAGAAAAGGAGGAGGCTGTAGTCCATGTGCTTGGGTGAGATCTAATTTAATTTACACTTGAGCCATTGCATTCTGGGAGCCATTGCTGGGAGACTACTTAAGGCTACTCAAGGCTAGCAGAAGCTTCATTTCCTTTAAGGAGGAGAAAGAAAAGGAGGAGGCTGTAGTCCATGTGCTTGGGTGAGATCTAATTTAATTTACACTTGAACCATTGCATTCTGGGAGCCATTGCTGGGAGACTACTTAAGGCTACTCAAGGCTAGCAGAAGCTTCATTTCCTTTAAGGAGGAGAAAGAAAAGGAGGAGGCTGTAGTCCATGTGCTTGGGTGAGATCTAATTTAATTTACACTTGAGCCATTGCATTCTGGGAGCCATTGCTGGGAGACTACTTAAGGCTACTCAAGGCTAGCAGAAGCTTCATTTCCTTTAAGGAGGAGAAAGAAAAGGAGGAGGCTGTAGTCCATGTGCTTGGGTGAGATCTAATTTAATTTACACTTGAACCATTGCATTCTGGGAGCCATTGCTGGGAGACTACTTAAGGCTACTCAAGGCTAGCAGAAGCTTCATTTCCTTTAAGGAGGAGAAAGAAAAGGAGGAGGCTGTAGTCCATGTGCTTGGGTGAGATCTAATTTAATTTACACTTGAGCCATTGCATTCTGGGAGCCATTGCTGGGAGACTACTTAAGGCTACTCAAGGCTAGCAGAAGCTTCATTTCCTTTAAGGAGGAGAAAGAAAAGGAGGAGGCTGTAGTCCATGTGCTTGGGTGAGATCTAATTTAATTTACACTTGAGCCATTGCATTCTGGGAGCCATTGCTGGGAGACTACTTAAGGCTACTCAAGGCTAGCAGAAGCGCGCGCCGAATTTTGATTTTTCTTTTCTAGTCAAGGAGGTTTTTAGAGAATAGAAGAGGAGCCGGCCTGAAGCATCAGAGGAAGTGAATCAGAGACTTGCCTTTGGAAGGAGCTTTTAGCCAGGAGCTCTCTACCTAACTATAGGCCCCGTGACTTGAACTCAGTGACAGAGCTTGGGAATAAAGGCCAGGTCTAGCAAGGGAAGCCCACAGTCTTGTTTCAGTGCCTCCTTAAGACTTCTCAGTATGGACACTGAAGGCCCTGCAGCAGTCACCTGCAACACCTGTGGGATGTTTGTCTTCTTGCCTACAGAGGTGGCAAACTATACCTGCCACAAGTGCAAGTTGGTAGTCCTCTTAGAAGAGAAAGTACAGCAGCTAGAGGAGCAGATATCTGCACTCCAGCATCATAGAGAGCAGGAGATTCTCCTGAACAGAACAGGCCAGAATGTCTTGGGTGGGAAACACACAGAGGAAGTTGTTGGGGTGGAGGAGGTCACTCCACATACAACAGAGGTAGATGCTTGGAGGAAGGTCACACACAGAAGTAAGGAAACCAGGGAACGTTCTGTGAGCGGCTTGCAGCTACAGAATCGCTTTGAATCTCTCTCTGTTGTCAGAGATGATGAGGAGAAGCAGCAGGGACAGACATCAGGGACAGAGCAGGAGAGCCTGAGAGTATCACGAAAAGGAACAGCCACTGCTAAGCCTCGGAGGAGGCGTGTAGTCGTGGTGGGGGACTCCTTGCTGAGGGGTACCGAAGCATTGGTTTGTGGGCCTGACAAGATGTCTCGGGAGGTGTGTTGTCTCCCTGGGGCAAAGATCCATCATGTGACGGAGAGGCTGACAAGACTTGTCAAGCCTACTGATCAATACCCCCTTCTTTTGGTTCATGTGGGAACCAATGATACTGCAAGGCACAGCCTTCAGAATATCAAAAGGGATTATGAGGCTCTGGGAAGGAAGCTGAAAGAGATGGATGCACAGGTTGTCATCTCATCTCTACTCCCGGTAGAAGGGCATGGTCCAGGAAGGGAGAGGAAAATAGCAGAGGTGAATAACTGGCTCCGTAGATGGTGCCGCCAAGAACAGTTTGGATTCTTGGATCATGGGCTGCGGTTCCATGAGGAGGGACTTCTGGCAAGGGATGGACTGCATCTCACGCCAGTTGGCAAAAACGTTTTTGCCAACAGTCTGAAGAATCTGATCAGGAGGGCTTTAAACTGAGTGTTGTGGGGGAGGGAGACAGCATTCTGGAAGGCAAAAGGGATGGAGAGAATAGTCAAAGGGGCATAGAGGGAACAAGGCAAACAGTGCAAGGACCCAACAGTAGGAGGCAAAAAAATGTGCAAAAGCAGCAAGTAAAGAGGACACATGGTCTTAAATGTCTCTACACTAATGCACAGAGTATGGGAAATAAGCAGGATGAACTTGAACTCCTAGCACAACAAGGGAAATATGATATAATAGGCATCACTGAAACCTGGTGGGATAAGTCTCATGATTGGAATGTAGAAATAGAGGGGTATAACCTTTTTAAGAGAAACAGGCCAAGCAGGAAAGGAGGAGGAATAGCATTATATGTCAGGGATATTTACACCAGTGAAGAGATCCAGGAAGTCAATACTGGAAGCCAGGTGGAGAGCATCTGGATAAAAATTAAAGGAGAGGGAAACAACAGGGATATTACTGTGGGAGTCTACTACAGACCCCCGACTCAGGCAGAGGAATTGAATGATGCCTTTCTAGAACAGATAAACACATACTCAGAAAGGAGAGATGTAGTAGTGATGGGTGACTTCAACTACCCTGATATTTGCTGGAAGTCAAACTCAGCCAAATCCTCAAGGTCTAGCAAATTCCTCACTTGCCTGGAAGACAATTTCATTGTCCAAAAGGTGGAAGAGGCAACAAGGGGATCAGCCATTTTAGATCTGATCTTAACCAACAGGGAAGACCTAGTTGATGGGGTGCAAGTGGTTGGATCCTTAGGTGGAAGTGACCATGTTCTCCTGGAGTTTGTAATACAGTGGAAGGGAGAAGCTAGGCATAGTCAGACACGTACTCTAGACTTTAGGAGAGCTGATTTCAATAAACTTAGAGAAATACTGGGAGTGATCCCATGGTCAGGAATACTAGAAGAGAAGGGAGTTCAAGACGGATGGGAGTTTCTCAAAAGGGAAATATTGAAGGCACAATTTCAAACAGTTCCAATGAGGAAGAAAAATGGGAGATGTCTCAAGAAGCCAGGATGGATGACTAAGGAACTTTCAACTGAGCTAAGTTTTAAACGGAACATGTATAAGAAATGGAAAAATGGGGAAATCACGAAAGAGGAATTCAAACAAATAGCCAGTACGTGTAGGGATAAAGTCAGAAAAGCTAAAGCGCAGAATGAACTCAGGCTGGCTAGAGAGGTTAAGAACAATAAAAAGGGCTTTTTTGGATATGTCTGCAGCAAAAGGAAGAAGAATGAAACGGTAGGGCCACTGCGTGCAGAAGATGGCAAAATACTAACAGGGGACAGAGAAAAGGCAGAATTACTCAACACCTTCTTTGCTTCAGTCTTCTCAGAAAAGGCAAAGGGTGCTCAACCTAAGGATAATGGAGCAGAAGACAGAATAGAGGAATTTCAGCACAGAATAAGTAAAGAGGTAGTACAGGAATACCTGGTTAACCTAAATGAATATAAATCTCCAGGACCAGATGAACTACATCCTAGAGTATTAAAAGAACTGGCAAATGTAATATCGGAACCACTGGCAATAATCTTTGAGAACTCCTGGAGAACAGGAGAAGTCCCAGCAGACTGGAGGAGGGCAAACGTTGTCCCCATCTTCAAAAAGGGAAAAAAAGAGGATCCCAACAATTATCGTCCAGTTAGTCTGACATCAATTCCAGGAAAGGTTCTAGAGCAGATCATTAAGCAGACAGTCTGTGAACACTTAGAGGCTAATGCCATAATCACAAAAAGTCAACATGGGTTTCAGAGAAACAAGTCATGCCAAACGAACCTGATCTCGTTTTTTGATAAAATTACCAGCTTGGTAGATGAAGGGAATGCTGTGGATATAGTATACCTTGATTTCAGTAAGGCCTTTGACAAGGTTCCCCATGACATTCTTGCAAACAAGCTTGCAAAATGTGGGATAGACAAGTTAACTGTTACATGGATTTGTAATTGGTTGACTGGCCGAACTCAAAGGGTGCTCAACAATGGTTCCTTTTCATCCTGGAAAGAAGTGACCAGTGGGGTCCCACAGGGTTCTGTCCTGGGCCCAGTGCTATTCAATGTCTTTATTAATGATTTGGATGACAGAATTGGGGGCATACTTATCAAATTTGCAGATGACACTAAACTGGGAGGAGTAGCTAATATCCCAGAGGACAGGATCAAAATTCAAAATGACCTGAATAAACTAGATAGCTGGGCTGATGCTAACAAGATGAAATTCAATGCAGAGAAATGTAAGGTTCTGCACTTCGGGCGGAAAAATGAAATGCAGAGATATAGGATGGGGGACACCTGGCTGAATGAGACCACATGTGAACGGGATCTAGGAGTCCAAGTAGACCATAAGCTGAACATGAGTCAACAGTGCGATGCGGCAGCTAAAAAAGCCAATGCAATTTTAGGCTGCATCAATAGAAGTATAGTTTCTAGATCAAGGGAAGTTATAGTGCCACTCTATTCTGCTTTGGTCAGGCCCCACCTGGAATACTGTGTCCAGTTCTGGGCTCCACAATTCAAAAAAGATGTGGAGAAACTGGAGCATGTCCAAAGGAGGGCAACTAAGATGGTGAAGGGTCTGGAAACCATGCCCTATGAGGAACGCCTTAGGGAACTGGGAATGTTTAGCCTGGAGAAGAGAAGGTTAAGAGGTGATATGATAGCCCTTTTTAAATATTTGAAGGGATGTCATATTGAGGAGGGAGCAAGCTTGTTTTCTGCTGCTGCAGAGACTAGAACGCGGAACAATGGATGCAAGCTGCAGGAAAAGAGATTCCACCTCAACATTAGGAGGAACTTCCTGACAGTAAGGGCTGTTCGACAGTGGAACACACTCCCTCGGAGTGTAGTGGAGTCTCCTTCCTTAGGGGTCTTTAAGCAGAGGCTGGATGGCCATCTGTCAGGGATGCTTTGATTTGGAGTTCCTGCATGGCAGGGGGTTGGACTGGATGGCCCTTGTGGTCTCTTCCAACTCTATGATTCTATGATTCTATGAAATACAATTTTTATTATTGTATTATTAATTATTTTTAACAGCATTCATGGTATTTGTTTGTTGCTTGCAACTAGCAGTATTTATTGTGATTCAAGCATTTTACCTGCACCATGATAATTGGCCCACCATTCTGATAAAGGTGAACCCTCATCTTTGGTAGCAAGACTCCCATCCAGCTTCCTACAGCTGCCAAATAATCTGAAGAATTAAATAGAAAAATATTCACATATCTACAATTACACTTTGCAATGACAAAATCCACTTTATTTTGGAGCATGTCAATGTCTTTAATTAATTAATTCTTTCCATCATACCTCACTTGAATAATTCGGCATTATCCACAAACCTGACTATTTATCGTTTTAGATGTCACTTTATTTTTTATATTTATATTCTGCCTTTTCTCCAAGGGGCTCAAAATGGTTGGTGCCCATGGGGAGGGAAGGAGAGAGGAGGGAGGGAGAGAGGGAGACTAGGTGGATAGTCATTGGCAGTGCAGTGCAGTGCAGGCTGTGGTTCTGATATCATTGGGGGAAGGGGGTGAATCTGCTTCAGATTTTAATCAGAACTTTAAGGGAACTATCCAAGGTACTTCACATACTTTCAGGGTTGGGTTCAGACCCTTGGATAGCTCCTTTAGAATGCAGATTATAACCCAGGGCAGATTCATCACCCTATTCATATCAGAGCCATTAAGTGCTAGTGCCAAAGGTCATTTAGTAAAGCTTTACATTATGGCCCCCATATCTATGGGACTAGTAACCTGTTTGACTTTCCCATGTCTGGAAAGGTCTCTTTAGGCATCTGGAGGGCCTCCAGCACGAGTCTATGGTCAACTTCAACCAGAAATATAGCGTTCACCATTATCCATGATTTTTTCTAACTGCAGTAAGTCTGGGAGCATATTCCCCACAGATACAGGTCATACTGTACTGGGAACTGAGTGTAAGCTTCCTCCATCCTACTGCAGCATCTTTGATCATTACACCATACCGATCCCTTAAGTATTTCAAGTTCTAATTCAACTATCCATGCCATGTTAAATTTCTTCCCCACTGTATGATCATATCCCTGGGTAAGAGAGAAGTATAATGCTATATTTTCTTATCTGAAAGTAGTCATGAGTTATCAAACTCACATGTATGACTCTACCCTATTCATATCATCACATTTTATTTCCACACACAGAACAGTCTTAGCCACACACAACGACTACCACACAATTTCATTTGATCTCCTTACCTGCATCAGAAGATCTAAGGACAATAGATTCTTTTTCTAATAACCAGGCAGGTAAACCTCCCTAAGAAGGAAGTGAGAACCCATGTTAAAATATGTGCTCTATTAAATATACTGGTATGTGTAACTAGTTTTACAAAATGTAAGTATACACTTTCCAGCCCAATGAGTCAGCAAGAATAGTAGCCATCCCCTTTTTTAAAAAAATCTTGAAGTCCTGCACTGAATTAGGACACTTCCACACAAGGCTTTGATAGCACACTCTGCCTGCTTAATCTTGGATTCTCCCAAAATTAAGGTGCTTCCAATTGAGTAGTTTCCTGTGCAATCACACTGCTTCATTCATGGAAGTGTACTGGAGTTCAAGATGTCATTCTTATCAGTTTTCAGGCTTGTGTTCTTCTGTCTTTTTTCTCACCAGAGAAAATCCATTATGGAAGACAGAACTGATGCTCCGTGTATTGGCACTGTCAGTTTCATGCATTATTCAACCTTCATCTGATAAAAGTAAGGGGCTGTGCAGATGGGCGGCTAAACACCACCCGTTTTTGTCCCAGGAGGAGGCTTGGCAACCACACACTTCTGGGCAGGTTCTTTTTACGCCCTGGAAGGGGCGCCATAGGTGCGCCATGATGCCATTTGGGCGCTGCACACGACAAACATCATCATGGCATGCACCATGTAGATGGGTGTGCACTAAGATGGCACCCAGGCGGCACGGTGAGGGCTCGGAGCATCTGGATGCTCAACCCTCACTGCGCCTACAAGCCAGCACTAAGTGCCAGTCTGTAACGCCCCTAAGTTAAACTTAAAAACTAGAAAATTATTTACCATGTCCCATTCTGCACATATATAAGGCCCTGCTCGCAGTATGACCAACAATCCAACCTCCTCAGCAAGCTGCAGGAAATACTCAAGATCACGGTCACCCGTGAAATTGTAAACTCCTCGCTCAGGTTCATGAAAATTCCATGGCACGTACCTGAAAAAAACACAACATATAGTGCTGTTATCTTCTTGTGAAAGAATAGAACTACCCAAAAGCAATATACTTGCACTAGAAATAATCAGAAGTACCAATGGCTGTGATACAGAAAATCTTTTGAGCTTACATTTGCAGACAGGGGAAAGCAGCTTGCTATTTTCTCTGTGTGAGAAAAATCAAGCCATATTCAGAGAATGTCCTCCTCATATGAAATCCTTTCATACTGTTCATTCTATACACAGCTTATATAAAGGTCTGTGTCGATGTTCTGTGCAACTGTACATAGTACTTTTGCTTTCTGGGTCTCTGAATCCAAGCAACACCTTTATTATTTTTTAAAAGTTTATTTTCATAATTTTAAATGCTGAGTTTTTGCCAGATATTTATCAAAAGAGTGACAACTAAAGCAGTGATCTAGTTAGTATTTGTTGGAGCTGAGACCATTATGCAAAGTGTCATGAAGGAATGTCAGATGGTTTCGTTTCTTTGAAGAAGCCTGTCTGAGGAAAAGTCTCTTGACATGAGACATATTAGGCCTTCTTTACAAACTGTTCAAATGCACCTTGGAGGGTTCCTATTTTTTTCTCTCCACATGAAACAGAACAAAGCACAGGACAAAAACTTAAACATACACAAGGAGGTGAAACAGAATGGCAAAGTTAGTATCTCCTCTGAAAGCATTATCAGTTTTAAGTACAAGAGATGTTATTCATCTATTTTTAGATTCAGAAATATATGCTTACTTCTGTTCTTCCTGACTAGGCACAGACTACGTAGACAGAAGCAATAAATCCTGAGCTAACAGATCTGCTCATCTTAATATAGCACCTTATTCTTCTTCTGAAAGGAAACATTTGCAAGTTTCAAGTCCAACAGGAAAAAAACAAAACAAAACACTAATTTGAATAGACTCTAGCTGCTCCTGCCCTGCCCTCCAACAAGGTCTAATCACAATCTTTTATCACTATACAGGCTGGCTTTTTGCCAATGGCTGCAGAGTAAAAAATAGTGTCCCATCTTCAGAGGCTGCCCCACCCCATGGTTTCAACAATTTGCATTACCACCTACGTTTGAATAGCATCAAGGCCAGCCATTTTCATCTTCAAGAGGCGGTCTTTCCAATAGTACCGGGGGATACGGGAATAATGGATGCTGCCTGAGATGTAACGGAATGGTTGGCCATCCTTGAGGAAGCAGTTGCGCTCATAATCAATTCCAAAGCTTCTCTGGGATGTGGTCTGTAAAGATAAGTAAGTTGGATAGGACTTTCACAAAATGAGAGAAGCTTATTATTATGACAGTGATATAATTCTTGGTCAGGAGATGCTTTAGGGAGAAGGGGATGGAGGGAGAGAGAAAGAAAGGATGCCTCTTCCACTGCCCCACTTGTGGTTCACATCCTCCCAGTTTCAGTCTATGATTTCTTTACTACAAAATGGGAACTTAATAATCACATATATAAAATACAACAATAAGAAAACTGCACTTATAAATATCATCACAATAACGATATTTGCATAACATCAGATATAACCTGCATCATCTGATCTCTCTAAACTCAACCAAACTAGACACTTTACTTTCTATTACTGAAACAATCTGCTAAAACAACATCAATAATATTTCACTAGATCCAAATTTCATCATACTTTGAGGAAACCCAGTGAAATTAATGAAACTTAAACTAGTCAAAACTAACTAAAGTCCCATTTGCTTCCCTATTCTAAGTTAGACTAAGGAGTTTATCGCATTGCTAAAAAACCCCGACTTATCTCTGCCATGTTGAAGTCTGTTTCAGGATAAAGTCAGGTATTATCATATGCAAAATGCTGGGATAAAGTCAGGTATTATCATATGCAAAATGCTGAGTGCACCGCTGAGTGCAGCTCAGCTAACCTCCAGCTTAAAGTCAGCCGGCTAATTTGCAAAGCCAGGAGCTTCTCAGTTTTGAAAAGAGGCTGGATGAATGCAGCTTCTAGCCAGAAGTTTGCTGAGATTCAGGCAGGCAGCGGCACTGGCAGTATTTTGCA